>JAODUK010001390.1:0-12883 GCA_027564635.1 Typhlichthys eigenmanni | reverse complement strand
GGGGAGAGGGAGGGGTATGGAGAGCTGTTGCGCGAAAGAGCAAGACAGAGAAACGACTGAGGCAACAGACAAATACTGTGTTGAAATGTTCCTCTATGAGATCAGCTCGTTATGGTCGTTACAGTGTGTGAACAAGACTGATCTTTTAACTGCTTCATGAATGTGAGTATTGTTTGGAGGCATTTCGCTTTGACACAGCAGGTACCTTCTGCAATAAACGAATAAATAAATAAATAAATAAACAAGACAAAACAAGTGCATGATCAACATGTGTTTACGTTTCCATGTATGAATAATTAACTACAGTAGGCGTGACTGAAGAATCATTAAAAAAGCCAAACTGTTATGCGACCGTATTTATGTTCAGGGTCTATCTTTTGAGAAACATAACTGAATCAGTACTTAACAACAATTTTAATAAAATCCCTGAGATCTTATTGAAACACAGATATGACAGCAAACATACCCGATTCTGTCTCGTCCCCAGTTACTGCCATAATTGACTCCAAACAAGTGTTCCAGTACAGCACAAACAGTCCCCTTCAAGTCTTCCCACTGACTGAAATATTACCACATTCAGCAGATAGGCTATATGCAATTTACTATTAGAGGCACTGACATCACTATGACATCACTAGCACGCTGATGTCAACAGCATGTGTTTTTTTCTATCTCTCTGTCTCCTCTGAGCCCTCCCCCGACACAGCTCTATGAGTCAGGAGCTTTGCCTTTCCTCTGAGGAGAAATATTACTAAATTAAACCGAGAGAAAAGAGTAATATCTACTGTAAGGCTTTTCCCGAAATCACACATATCCAGTTATAATGTAGGTTTTAACTTAGGAACAATGTGTGACCAGAGACTTAGATGACCACTTAATAGACCAGAGACTAGAGTTTAATATAATGTGTAAACTAGTTTATCTACAAATAACAAAAACGATCAATGCAACGCAGTTTCTCTCAGTGAGGCGATACCAAGTTGAGTTTGAGTACACAGGGATTTGGCGCCCTCTACATGCATCGAGTAGCTGTAGTTTCTTGAGGCCAATGGGACGTCATACGTTACATAAATTTGCAGTACAGTATTAAACTGTACTGTACAGATAAAAAAAGAATAGTTATATTATACAAATGAACTCTGTGCTTTATATAGATTTTCCTTATTACTCAAACAAAAAACATGTACTAAAAACATGAACATATAGACAGGATGGTCAAGTGGTCTCGGTGTTTGGCTTCTGGCTGGAAGGTCAAGGATTCAAACTCCGGTGTTGACCTACCTGTAAGCATCCTCGAGCAAGATGAAACATAGTGGCATCCAGCCAAAATGTAAGACTAGTATTACCTGTTGCTGTGCTGTCCTTCATGGAGAAATTATATTCTGCCGGTGTTTGAGAACTGAGTGGCCAAGGCGGGCCCATGATGGAGCTACCCATAGGGTACACGGAGTATGGCAAGATGTTGGAGAAGGCAGATGGTCCTGGCAAGACAAAAGGCTTTATTGGCAACAGATCGGGTTTGATATAGAGCTGCTTCATTGTATTCTAACACAATAACATTTGCACTTGTTTTGTTTATTAATCATGTGTTTTATATGTACAGTAAGAGCTGGTAAAATATATGTTGAAGATTAATATTTATTTGATTATAAGTAGTGTAAGTAATATAGTTGTAATTATAGTAGTGATGCTACGATAAATTATATACATTGTAATTATAATTGTTGTCAGTCATGCACAGTGTACAGTAAGTCATAAGCTACAGAAGTAATATATGAAGTAGCCTGAATCTCAGGTACTCTGTGTATTTACCCTCAGTCTTTAAAAAAGGCCTGGAGAAAGAAGGACCCAGATTGCTTCCTTGCGTCAGAAGAGAGTCCTCTTGTGAGTTATTTTGTAAATAGAGGTGTGATGGTGCCATCTCAGCCTTCTGCATAGCCTACACACAGAACACATTCAACAGGTAACCTAAACCTAACCCCCCCCCCCCATGGTTGACAGTGGCAGTGGCAGCCACATGATGACATTTACAGTATTCATGTCAATTGTTCTTAAGAGGCTGGATAAGATAGTGGTTACGGGTGGTTCACTCCAAACTGATTGTTCCTGGCTCGATCACCAACTGTTATTGAACTCACGTTAAAGGTGGATTCAGCGATTGTAAGCGAATACACTTTATGGCAAATTTAGAGGTGGTCCTCGTGGTCCGCTAGATGCCCGTTCTATGCGCGCTGAACAAAATACTCTGATGTTTCTACACAGCCCAGGATTTGCAATTTGGACACAAAGTGGCGCATACAATGTTATCCCAGTGTGACAGAGGTATGTCTCACCCGGGACTCAAACGTAGAACTATGCTCCCACAGATTACAGAGCGAACGCCTTAGCAAGGGAGCTGGTTAAAGCCTCAAGGGCTCTAGTGTCTGTCACCAAAGTGTTCTTGAGGAGAGTGAGGTTTACGTAAGTGCACAGCGCTACTGCATAGCCACTGTTAAACCAGCCATGGCAATGCGTTTCCAATGTGTGCGAAGTTTCTGAGAGCGCCATGGCACCTGAAGGGAGATGTGTTTTTGTTTTGATCGAGAATATCAACAAAAATTTTCCGACATGGCTCCACATTTAGGTACTGGATTCACGTTTTTGGTTTTACGTTCTATATTTTGTTTTGACCATTACACTTTCTGTGTTATTGTTGATGCGATCCATTTGGTGTTGGTTTTTTGTTTTCTATGATCTAATGCATTACCAATATGGATCATTGGTAATGCAGTAATTACAGTTTGAATTGCTTCTGGTGCATGGTCATGTGTCACCACTTTCAATTAGGACCATACTTACCACGGTCTGCTCTCTTAGTCTACTGCACTCTCTCTACTACAATTAGTTGTATTGTCATTGGTCAGAGTGTAAGAGATCAGCATCTAGTCGAATATAGAAAACTACGAATAAGATGGCTACTGTACCTCTGCATGGGCATTGTCCATGCAGAAACAAACCGCTGACTACTGTTACCGTACCGTAGTAGGCTACTGTAATGTAGGCTACAGCACATTTTGTTAGACTAATGTAAAAACCAAAAACTAGCATCCAGCAATGTACCAGTAGACTACAGTAGTGTAGGACTACTGGTACTAGACGTAAAAACGAAAACGTCACAGAGAAACACAGGCTACAGGTAACATCAGGTTGAATGAACTCAGATTTGAGGTTTCACTTGCGATCAGAAAGAGATTGTGACACACAGAAGCACTCACGTCAAAGGATTCTGTCCTTTTGCTTTGCCGAATTTGGTACCGTAGATATAAACGTTTTAAAACAAGTGGGTGTTTTGCAGGCCAATATTATCAGTTTCGTTAAACGATGTGCAGCTGAATGTTAGCATACTCAAAAATAAATTAAATCTGTTACCAAGGAAACGCAGTACAATTTTCAAACGATATTAATTCATGTTGATTGAAGGGGTGATGTGAGGTGCGGACACTGTTTGACACGTAAACTTTCATTTTCTGTTGTGTCTGTAGTGATGTGTCTGGAATAAATTAGTCATTATTTATTACAAAAACATGGTTTCACTTATGGAAAACGGCTTTTTATTTTATGCATTAGTATGAGAAGAACTGACAGTGATCAGTCTGCTGTACCGTACTGGCCAATCAATGTGCTGAAATAAGAATAAACACTTTGCAGACCATATCCAAGTTCATATTAGACTACCGCTACTAATAATTACGATACTGTTTTTTTTCAGTCAATCCCTACGAGGTTTCCGTAGCTGTAGTTGATACCATTGAGAATATGGACGTGCGTTTCAGTATTTCTGTTATTTGAGCTTGCGTGGTGTCCTTTACAAAGTTACGTAACTACTATGTACAATTAATTCATATACAAAAGGCAGGCGTTTTCCAACATGTGTGATATATGGCAAAAATGTATTTTCTCAGCAAGTTCAGAACACCCCTCGAACTGACTGAATGGCATATTCCAAGACGTAGAGTAATGGAAGACCTGTAAGTGAGTGAAGGCAAGCCTGTGACAGCGGAGAAACTTGAGTTTTGTAATAAGTTATAATTGTACAAAGGTATGTACCGGTCTGAATTCCATACCTGACCGCAGCAATTTGTTTTTGTTAACACCAATAACGCGACTTGCAGTGCTGTCAATGCAATATAAGGAAACTGCATAGAAGAAGCTAAGAAATTGCTAACGGTAGCTAGGCTAGCTCCCTAGTCCATACTAGCTAACTAGCGGCTGACTGCTATATCTGAAGCCAAAACTACTGGGAGATCAGCAGGAAGACATAGCATGCTAGTGTATTGCTACTTAGCCTGTTAGCGAGTCTTCTTATTTTGTGGTTGGCATTTTGATAGTAATTGAACCGCTTTAACAAGTGTGAGGTTAGGCTTTTTAAGTGGGCCGTTGTCTCAGCAATGTTCACATTTCATTGTTTACTGGTAACGTCGGCTGCTGCAAAGTAACTAGCAAATATGTGCATGTTGTTGCAATGTTTTGTCGCTGTATCAACTGGTTTAATGAGGATACATATATGGGGTCTTGCATCTTCCATAAGTCACAAGCCAAATTGCATTGTTACTGGTCTTCAGTTGTTCCCAAACTAGTCTTGTGTTATGTGACAAGCGTTAGTCGTGTTGACAGCTCTTGATCTCGACCACAGTGCTAATCTCACCCATTGTTATTATTTTTTTAAATGAACATTATTTGCTTTTTATGCTTTTATTATTTTTGTAACCCTTACACCATACCTTATCTTCAGTGCATTTAGTTTATAGTTACTAAGCTAATAATGTGATATGACAATTATATAATAGTTCAGACAAAAACACATTTATTTTTAGCTACTACCGATTTTTGATTCTTCTGTTTCCTGAATGGCATTATAGTCTGGTAAATTGGTCAACGTTACCATGTGTATATGTTGATAATTCATTAATTATCTTTTCTTCTATCAGGCTTTCAAAGAAGCTGTACAATGTCCTTAAAGCCGCGGGTGGTGGACTTTGATGAGACATGGAACAAATTACTGACAACAATCAAGGCAGTTGTGATGCTCGACTATGTAGAGAGAGCCACGTGGAATGACCGCTTCTCGTATCCTAAGTACAGCAAGATGTGTTAGCGCTGGGAAGTTGTGGGAATCATTTTACTAGACAAAAATGGGCTCTGTAATAAAAATATCTACACACATTTTTCACTAAAATGTTACTTTATGGTCTGAACTGAAAATAAGTTGTCTGTCCATTAAACGTGGCACGTAGTTTCAATTGTATTGCCAAGTGGAGCACACATAATTTAGTGGTAGGTTCTTATTTTTTGTGCATTGCCAGTGAGTACTGTCAGACTTGTTGTATAGCTGACATGTTGGATTTATGCATGAACTGTACTCAGTGGAGCAGTTGGAGAACATGTGACAAGCTACAAAATGAAGTCTGAGACATTTAACATGTTTTATTGGTCCTTAACACTAGCACCAGGGACATTTATGCTTTATGTGTTGCTTACCCGGAGCCCCTGGGAGAAAAACTATACGCAGAGACCAAGGTCTTCCTTGAGAATCATGTTCGGCAGTTGTACAAGGTACCTTTGCTGTAGAAAACGAAACATTTGCAACGTACGGTCTGTTACCACGGTGTCTATAACAGCTGCCACACGTGTGTGTGTGGTTTCAGAAAGTCCTGGAGTCAGAGGAAAAGGTTTTAGTTATGTACCACAGATACTGGGAAGAGTACAGCAAAGGAGCTGACTATATGGATTGCTTATATAGGTAAGTGTCTTGTTTCTTGCCCTGCTTGACATTTAAACAATGCATCAATTCTGTAATGCATTGTAACATTGCTGTAATATTCCCAGTTATACTGTACCTGTTTCATATTTTATTTAAATACATATTGTGTGAAGTGCCAAGCAGTAATTGTATTTGGCACGTCTTGTCTTTAAAGGTATGGTCAGCTGTTGTAAGCTAATACACTTTTTGTCAAATTCACCAAATATCTTCTCACATTTCGCTGTCTTACCCTTCTCTGTGCATGATGAAAAAATTATACTGTACTGATACATAGCTCTGGCTACATAAATATGAATGTAAACAAAGTGGAAAACACCGTTCACAACAACATTGCCGCCTGGCTTTGCAATGCGTTTTAATGTGAGGTTGTTCAGCATTATTTAGAATGACTGTCTTTAAATCCATCCTTGCTTGGACAGGATCCAACTCTATTTTTACCTGCACGCCTTTGTGATTTACTCTGACACGGGGATGCCTGTTGAGTATCAGCCGTAGGGGAGCTCCACCTTCTATAAAGGCGAGGTCACAGTCTATCCATGGCTGTCCTATATTTATCATACAGGCACGTTGCCACACACAAGTGACCCTACGGTAAAGTGTATTACCAGCGGATGAACTGGAGTGGAACATTGACAGAGTGCCACCCCTCTACTTCCCTCGCAGGGACGTGCGACACTAGACACTGTCCATTTCACACGTGATCACACTGGTGCATTGCACTTTGCTCACAATTTGCGAGCGAGCGAGCTGCACAGCAGAAACTGGGGCAAGTGTCTCTCGGATGTGAGAATCTGATTCTCTGACGTCCCACTGATCAGATTGGCTGATGTCCCACTGATAAAAGCAGATTGCGTCACAGGCAGCTGCGAAAACCACTCGTCGGCTTGGCGACAGTCGTTATTGTGACGGTTCCCGTCACTCCTACAGCTGGGTCCCTCATGTACTTTTGGTTGTCTCGTACAGGGGGACACAGAGAGTCACGCAGTGCTGTAATAACAGCCTGATTGTTAGCAGACACTTGGACACAAAGTCCTTATAGGCAAGTCTGGCCGCTCGGCAGCCATCTTGGCAATGCCACCGGGCAGTTATTTTGGGCCAATGAGACCAGGCATCTAAATAAATGGAGATAGAGAGCCATAACTGGGCTTTCAGTGGTCACTGGAAACATCTGATACTCCTTTATCATGGTGACTTTAAAACGCTTTTTTCTCCCCACGTTATACTACTGTGCATGCACGACTGAGCGCTTACGTGAGTGCAACCACACCATTGGCTTATTAGCTTCCTATATCCTAGTATCTTTAGCTCTTCCGTGGTTCGGCCATTATAACGCAGACGATTGGCTCTTTGGAGGGAGGGGGCGGGATAAGTGTGCCTCCAACCGCACTCTGCCTGTTGTATATAACGTCTGTGACGTGATGGGTGGCCTCTTATCTCCTCCTTCAGGTACCTCAACACTCAGTTCATCAAGAAGAACAAACTAACAGAAGCAGACCTCCAGTACGGCTACGGGGGCGTGGACATAACGGAGCCACTGATGGAGATCGGGGAGGTACGGTGACTGGTGTCTACACCTATTAGTGTATAGCCTACTACATATACTCCCCATCACATCATGCAAAACCCCAAAAGACTGAACTCTAGGCTGGCTAGAAAAGACTGCACCTTTGCTTGTTGCCGCCTACTGATGAATGTGTGTGCGCCTGCGTGTGTGTTTGTGTGTGCGTGTGTGTGTGCCTGCGTGTGCGCACCTGTGTGCGTGTGTGTGTGTGTGCGCGGGCCTGGCTGCGTGTGTGTGCGTGTGTCGTTGCAGCTGGCCTTGGACATGTGGAGGAAGCTGATGATCGAGCCGCTCCAGGCCGTCCTGATCCGGATGCTGCTCAACGAAATCAAAAAGTCAGTCCTCCCAAAGCGAGGGGAAGTGTGCTGCGTTGTCCAACGCTCGTCATGAATATTCACATGCTGCTAATGTGCACAGCCATAAGGGCTGGGTAGATTTGTATTTATTATATTGTGTTTTTTACTATCCCATATTTGACCTCACCTTCTGCTTCATTCATTAATATTGTTATCTCAGAGGAGGTTACCATCACACAGGGTATATCAGGGGTGTGAGAAAATATCTATACACCTGGGTATCACAATATTTCAGTTCGCTATACTGTATCGATTCTCTAAATAACGCTAACGATTTAAAATATAATACTTTTTTTTTTTCTTATACTAGATTTATTTGTAAAAGGGACCATGTACAAAATACATTAACCTAAAAAGAGGAAATATGCTTATCGCAATATACCGCACAACGTGGCCCCTGCATTATGATGTACATCGTATCGCCAGATTCTTGACAATGCACAGGCCTAGGGTATATACACAATCCCTCAAATCCTGTGTACAGATCAACAGCTGGCCATGTAGTTGTTGTTGAGAAGATTTTAGCCTCCACCTTCACAAAGTTAGCCTTGGGTAACCAGACCCAAAATTCACTTTGTGAACAGGGTCTGGACACGCACTATTGCCTCCTACCAGTGTTTGGTAAGTTACTCAGGAATAGTAATAAATTACTTATTACTCCTTTAAAAAGTAATAGCATTTCTTTACTTATTGCTGGGTAATTAAAGTAATTACTAGTTACATTACTATATTACTTTCACAATCACTACCCTGTCTCGCCTCTTCCGAAAAATGACAACCTGTGTAGCCAGCTCATTTTAGATTGGATCCTCTTTATTGTTTGGATTGCTTCATCTACCTCTTAACACCATTTTGGAATGTGCTTGACTTCATCATCATTGCATTTAGCCGCCCGTATAGACACTGATTGGTCCGTCAGCAGGATGGCTGAAGCGAACAGTGTTTCTATAATCTCATAAAATAATGTAATGTTTGAACACCAAGCAGGCGATGCCGCTGTGCTGCCCCGACTAACGACTAACCGCCGGCCTGTTGTTTCACAGCGACCGTTGCGGCGAAGACCCCAACCAGAAGGTTATCCACGGGGTTATCAACTCCTTTGTTCATGTTGAACAGTACAAGAAGAAGTTCCCACTAAAGGTGAGTCTCTACAGGCAGCCCGTTGTTGTGTGTGTGATTTTCATCTACAGTGTGTGTCACGGTCTTCATCATCGGGTCTCCGTTTATTTAATCGCTGTTTTTCTAATCCCAAGTTTTATCAGGAGATCTTTGAAGGGCCATTTCTGACGAAAACAGGAGAGTATTATAACCAGGAGGCCTCCAATCTACTCCAAGAGTCCAACTGTTCACAGTATATGGAAAAGGTAGGTTGAGTAGCAGACAAGGAGGGTGCTCTTGATTGAGAGATGTTTATGCTCGCGCTGTAGTTATGGAATATGTAGAGCCAGCCTTTCCTTGCGTGAAGTGTGGGACACAGCGCTGGCTAACTGCATTAAGATCTGCCTACTTGACAGGAGAGGTATTTTGATTGACATGCACGACGACCAACCACGTAACTCAATGATCAAGTTTAACATTAAACGTAATACTGAGGACTTTATTGGGAAAGATAACAACATGATTCTGGCTATTTGCAGTCTTATATGTACAGACTTGTGAGTGACAATGCTCACAGTCAATGAAAACCTACAGCCCCGCTTCCTGATAGAGTTGTGGAGGTGAATTAGCAACGTCTGATACACTACTTTATACCCCTACATGCATCAGACGTTCAGCAGTGAGTTACTTAGGTGAAGTGATGCTTGTGGACAGAAGAGGCTGAGACTATGGAGTGTGACAATGAGGGACAGTAATACAATACAGACTTTGTGTGTGTGTTGGTGGGGAGCTCAGAACACTGCAGTCTTGCACTTTTTGACGTGGTCAGCAATTGTGTTATTATTAGTCAGCCGGAACTCTCTCTCTCTGTATGTGTGTGTTTGTGCGCGCGCGTGTCTTTTAGTGTACATGTCTTATGAATGCAGGGTTCATTCGGGGGCTACTAAGCGTTTCAACTGCCGGCCAGGTCGTGTCTATTGGATGACATTACCGTTTCAGTCCGAGTTAGTTATTAGTTAATTTGTTTATTGTTAGTGTGCGTGGTATGAGTGTGATGACGCGCACACACACACACACACCACCACCACCGCATGCTCTGTAATCATGTAATGCGTGTGTGTGCATTGCATATGTGCAGCATAAGCAAGAATGCCTGTGTCGCCATCGTACCGTTTCATTCGAGGGTGACTGCACCGCTACGCTGTTTATAATGGGAGCTTGGGTGTGATTTTTGGTGCGTGCCGTGCGTGCGTGTTCTACGCTACGGCACAGTGCTGCTCTACTATACGTGGGGGCGCAGGCTGATTTGATTCCCCCGGCCGTCCCTCCAGGTGCTGGGGCGGTTGAAAGACGAGGAGGTGCGGTGTCGGAAGTACCTGCACCCCAGCTCCTATGCCAAAGTCATCCACGAGTGTCAGCAGAGGATGGTGGCAGACCACCTGCAGTTCCTCCACGGGGAGTGTCAGAGCATCATCCGGCAGGAGAAGAGAGAAGGTCCTGTCCGCCTCTTTCATCCGCTGACCCACGCCAACCTCTTGTTCCTTTTTTTTCTCTCTCTCTCTCTCTCTCGCTCTCTCTCTCTCGCTCTTGTTCTCTCATCTCTCCCTCGCTCTCTCTCTCTCTTGTTTGTTCTCTCTTGCTCTCTCTCTCTCGCTCTCGTTCTCTCCATCTCTCCCTCGTTCTCTCTCTTGTTCGTTCTCTCTTGCTCTCTCTCTCGCTCTCTCTCTCCATCTCTCCCTCGCTCTCTCTCTCACTTGTTCGTTCTCTCTTGCTCTCTCTCTCGCTCTCGCTCTCATTCTCTCCATCTCTCTCTCTCTCGTTCGTTCTCTCTTGCTCTCTCGCTCTCGCTCTCTCTCTCCATCTCTCCCTCGCTCTCTCTCTCTCTTGTTCGTTCTCTCTTGCTCTCTCGCTCTCGCTCTCTCTCTCCATCTCTCCCTCACTCTCTCTCTCTCTTGTTCGTTCTCTCTTGCTCTCTCTCTCTCGCTCTCTCTCTCACTTGTTCGTTCTCTCTTGCTCTCTCTCTCTCGCTCTCATTCTCCATCTCTCTCACTCTTTCTCTCTCTTGTTCGTTCTCTCTTGCTCTCTCTCGCACTTGCTCTCTCTCTCCATCTCTCCCTCGCTCTCTCTCTCACTTGTTCGTTCTCACTTGCTCTCTCTCTCTCTCGCTCACTCTATCTCTCTTGCTCTCTTGAACTCAATTTAATTCAATTCAAGTTTGCTTTATTAGCATGACAGTTATTACAACAGTATTGCCAAAACTAGAGGGCAGGTAGCCCTCAATAAGACAATAATGTACAAACAATAGGACAAATAGTCCCACAGTAATAACACCTGTGGTAATGACAATAAGAACAATAACATTTGATATAATTTAAAGGACACAGTCAATAGTAATAGTAATATGGGTAATAACAACAACAATGATAATATAATAAAGCACGCTCTCTCTTGCTTTCTCTCTCTTGCTCTTTCCCTCTCTCACTCTCTCTCTCTTGCTTTACATCTCTTTTTTCTTTCTATTTCATTCTTTCATTTAGTTTCTCTTTCTTTCTTCGTGTATTTCTCTTTCACATTCTATCTCTTTATTTCACTTTTCTTTCTATTTGACTTTCTCTTTCCATTTGAATTATTTTCGTTCTCGCTTGCTTTCTTTATCTCTCTCTCTCTGCATCACAGCCTCTCTTGTCTCTCTGTCTCTCTGTCTGTCTGTGTGTCTGTCTGTCTCGCGCACAGTGACTTTGTCATCCAAATGTAAAGGCCATGTGCTGTCTGTCCTCCTGTGTCCAGACATGGCCAACATGTACACTCTGCTGCGGTCAGTGGCCAGCGGCTTACCTCACATGATCCAGGAGCTGCAGATCCACATCCATGACGAGGGTCTCCGCGCCACCAGTAACCTCTCTCAGGAAAACGTCAGTGCTGCTGTGTGTGCGTGTGTGTGCGAGTTCCTCTGGCTTTTTGCATCATTCTTCAGAAAGCTGCAGAGAGTAATGGACTCGCACGCTGCACTAACTAACACACTTAACTAACACACTTAACTAACACACTTAACTAACACACTTATCTGAAACATTTACAGTACAGGCTGTTTGTCCAAATGATTTGCAAACGTCCTCTTTCCACTACATATATGCCCATTTTATATTTATTATTATATATATATATTATAATATATATAATATTTTTAGTAATTGTGCGTATAAGGTCCCTACAGCATTAATTGGCCTGTGTGAGTGTGATAAAGGTGAAGGGGTCTAAAATGGAGCAATTCCATTTGTGTCAAGTTCACTCTTAGTTGGCCGGGGCTGGAGCCTTTCTGGCATTTGGCAGCCAGTTGGCAGTGGTTGGATAGATGGATGGCAAATGGTTGGACGCCAGCCGGAACACATTGGGAGCACTTAATGTGCATGAGCTTGACAAGGTTGGATTACTCTGAAGGGGCTTTAGCTGCCAGCGATGACGCCTGTTTTTCTAGCCACCCTGTGTTGGATTTAAACACCTAGCTATAAACATGGGCTAGAGATTGCGAAGCTGAACCAAAATGTACAGTCATGAGAAAAGAACGAAAAAACGTATTTGAATGCATGAGAGAATGATTGACCCTGCCTTTTAATTCAGATTTTATAATGCCTCTGACTACTAAATCATCTGTTTTTCTTTTCTTTTGGTCCCCCAGATGCCAACCCTGTTTGTGGAGTCTGTGTTGGAGGTTCACAGTAAATTTGTCCAGCTCATCAACACAGTTTTAAATGGAGATCAGCACTTCATGAGTGCACTTGATAAGGTACTAACCAGCACCCTACAGGGAAATTGGCCATGGCACAACACAGCCACTAGATGGAGCAATTTCCCTTTACACGATGCTCTGTAATGGAAAATAAATAATATATCTGGCTGCTGATTTTCCCACTGTAAACAGTCTGTTGAATCTCCTCTTCTCAGGCTTTGACATCTGTGGTAAACTACAGGGAGCCAAAGTCCATCTGTAAAGCCCCTGAGCTGGTCAGTGTAAACATTAAGACACCCCCTAGCCACAGTCACGTCTACAGCGTGTTGACTTGTCTTCTC
>JAODUK010001389.1:0-12883 GCA_027564635.1 Typhlichthys eigenmanni | reverse complement strand
AACATCTTCGATATGATATTGCGCAACGTGATATTGCGATAACGATACTGAATCGATATATTGTGCACCCCTAGTTTATAATAGAAGTTTGTGTAATCCCAATAGCTAACCAAGACACCATCCCTAAGCCTTCTGGGTCCTTGGTGTTTGTGAGCATGTGGGCTCAGTTTGATTACAATCTGAAATTGCGAATACGAGTGACTTGCATTTGTGTGTTTGTGTCAGTGTTTGTCCGTACACCACAGCCATGGTGACTAAGTAGGGCTGTCCCGAATACAATTTTGCAGGTTTTGAATACTTGACGGTATTTCCGAACGAGTATTCAAATACTCTCTCAAAAACACCAGAGTGTGTTGAATGAATAGCCCCACTCTCTGCTTACAAACAGAGCCAATTGCAATAAATTGTGTTGATGACAGTGTAGGACAGGCAATTATTTTTCAACATGAGGGTTTATATGGAGACGGTAGGGATTAATGGGAAAACATGCATGCATAATGTGAAAAAACTAATACTCTATTCCAAATATTTTAATCAAATACATACCCAACGAATGAATACCCGAATAATTGAATATTTGGGGGCATCCCTATGACTGAGATACAGATTAAGCCTCGCTCTTATGAATTTTCATGTTTTTGATAGTGGCTTTATCAGTCAACAACAGAATGACAACTGGTTAGGCTACACTTCGCTTTGTAGCCTAACAAAATGTTAAGAGTCACAAGAGAATAATAATTTTGACATGATTATACAGCACAGTACATGCATGTAAAAACTCATGTACAACAGCTGAGTCTCACACACTCCCATATCGTTGCGTGGGAGGCGTGTAAATTCAGCTTGATTTCAATCAATTTCCTATTGCACTCACAGAAGTTCTGCAAAAAATATGAGTGGCATTAATTTCCTCTACACTCACTTTCAACAGTAGTGGAGCACCAACACAGAATACAATCAGATGGGTGCAAGTAAATCACAGCACACCACTGTCTAGGCAAGGGGCTCCTAAACTTTTTTGTGCCAGGACCCACCTAGATGGGACTAATGTATTTAGAGACACACCAAACCCCAAGTACTGGTATCAGAATTTTCAAAAACCTATACATTTTAGCTAATTCTACCTGTTTTCACCAGAATATATGTTGTTCATTTGGCTAAGTAGGATTTCATCCAATCAGGAACAAGTAGGCTATTTTACCACAACCGTGGCAATGAGTAGAACAACACAGACGCCTTTCAATTATATTCTTCAGTCATTCAATGACCTTGCTCCCACTCAGTGACCCAGTTTGAAAAACGCTGGTCTAGGATATATTATTGAAAAAAGTAAACTAATCATATTATTAATTATGTATTCATATTATGAATTAATCAGTAACAGGACCATATATGCTGAAATTAGTTTTAAGCATTACAGTATTCCTTTGGGTTTACATATTAGCTTTACACACAAAATGTTATTTTAGCAGATACTAAATCAGAAAATAGTGGCATAACCTATTCACTAGCTCAATGAACTGAAATGTTAAAAAAATTAGTATAATACAGTGGTTCCAATGTATGCTTGAGCTAGCATGCCTTTGCCAAAAGAAATGCTGCAAAAACTTTCAAATTACTTAAGCAAATCTTTTCTTAACCACGTTTAACATTTTTGGTATTTGCCTCCAGTCACAGTACATTTTCAGGTCCATAGAATTGCTGTCAGGTATTTTTCCACTGAACATGCTCTAGCAACAAGAATCCAGCAAAACGGATGGCTTTCAAGGATTGCCAAAAGAGATTGTTTGATTGATAGGCC
This sequence comes from Typhlichthys eigenmanni, assembly GCA_027564635.1. NCBI lineage: Eukaryota > Metazoa > Chordata > Actinopteri > Percopsiformes > Amblyopsidae > Typhlichthys > Typhlichthys eigenmanni. The sequence goes on along the minus strand of JAODUK010001389.1, from coordinate 11,082 downwards.
CTAGTAGATATAAGGGAGGTTCTGTTTCTCAGTCTCTCAGTGAGTGTGCATGAGTTTGTGTGTTGCATTTGCAGTCAATGTGTGCTGGATGCCTGGTTGCATTCCCAGCACTCCTCCTCTCTCCATTCCTCTGCCGTGTTCTGTTGTTACCAGGCATTCCAACTGACCCCTACTCCAATCAATGGGGAAAGGACAGTTTCTACATACTGAAATCAAGCAGATGCATGATTCGACAGGGTACAGTCATAATTGTACAAATATCTTGATACTTCTTAAAATGCTTTAAAATTATGGCAATTCTGGTAGCTATGCCATTGTATTCCAATGTCATTGGTTAACGCCAAGTGTACAAGATTTTCTCAATGAACACCACATTTTGCGTCACTGACGAAATAACTTGGTTTCTAGTGAGAAACACTGGATATATTCTGCCTGGGTAGTCGGTAGTAGCTGTGTTTTGAGTTTTCGGGAGGAAGAGCAGAGAAGAGATAAGCTCACTCATGACGAGAAGCCATGACAGCCTTATCATAAATGAGCACAACAGGAAGTTGAAGGTTTAGCTGACACAAACACACGCATCAAAAACATAAAACTTAGATAAGCAAGCATTTACATAGCACACATTATACACCATAGTTACTAAAAAAAAATACAGCTACGAAGACCTGTTTGAACAAATAGAGCGCACACTTGCGGCCAGCCACACATTTGCATGATAGCTGCAACAGCTGGACAGCTGTCATCTCAGATTTGTCTTGTCAACCGCTCTCACATAGGCTTGGCAGGCTATACAATTGAAAATACTCAATTGTCGACAGCAAAATGAAATTTGATTTTGATAAACTTACCGAATGGTTGACTCCCCACATAAGTACACTGAGAAGAGGGTCGCTGGCACGGAAAAGCTTTACTTTCTGGGCAACGAAATGTTTCTTCTTGGTCTTCGTTTTGCTCGCAATAGATGCGGCAATGCTGCTAGCCGAAGCCATCTTTGAGTTGCGTTATATTTGACTGCTCCTTGCAGTCTGGTTGGTGATTTTTACAATTCGCCTTGTTTAAAAGCTGGTAGTTCCAGCTTACCGTACGGCTCAAATAATTACAATGCTATTCCATTTACCCAGTGTAGCAATTCAGATTGTCAAAAAATTGTCAAGTCGTGCTCCACACAACTTGACAGTCTGGGCCCCTGCCCTGCCAAGTTCTTCTACAAGTAAATACGCCGTTATTTAGCTAATCCTGCCGCTTTTGTTCGCTTAACAACCCACCACTTCCCTTCGCCCTCATCATTAGTCACCTCTTCCTTCCTTGACTTCTAGAGCTCACCGCAGCACTTTACGAAGCTCTCTCTAAACTGACGTTAGCATAGCCAGGTAGCCAGCCGGCTATTTGTTCCACCCACACAATCCACTTTCTGGGTTGAAATAAAAAGGAAATTCCTTAAATGAAGCACTGCCTTGAAAAACGTTAACATGCATTCGTAAATGTAAACAATTCCCAAATGCAGGAGTGGCTAACTAATACGGTACTAGTAGTTTGCTCCAGACTGCTCATCTCACTCTCCGCCGACGTTACGGTACGGCACGGTAGGAAGCAAGCAAGCCTGCCTGCCTGCCAGCCAACCAGCTTGCTATCTATCTATATAAACTCAGGCACGGCGCACTGCACAGTTTCACTGGCCAGCTGGCAAAGTCCCGTTTAAAAGCTAGCTATCATTAGCATTCAAGCCAGCTATGCTAACTATTAGCTAGCGAGAAGTCCAGTCTTCCTAACGCCACCGCCTCTGATTTAAATCGGCATACGCTACAGTGTAGACTGTCGGGCGTAAGATCCGAAGATCACAGATTTGAACACGATGTTTATCGTTAAGTATATCCATCCAACATCTAGATTCCTTGGACTGTGTGTTTGCTGTCAACTGACAGCTCGTCTTGACGAAGGTGACAACGTTCGCCCGTGCAGACAGATGTGACCGACGTTCTGCGGCGTCTGCTCTGATTCGCTGCACCTCCTTCTCGCTGTGCACGCGCGATCGTGCACGCGCGACATGCAGCGTGCACGGCTCGCAAGTGACAATTATTGTCTTTATGAACGCAATGTAGCCTGCAATGGACAAACACCTAAATGAGACACATTGCAGTTATTTGTATAGCGTCTAGTCGTGACTGTCTGTCTGTACGCACGTATTTGTTCAAGTTGTAGCCTACATTTATCGCCGCCGTATTAGGCATATATTATCATTAATAATATATTATAATTACATTTTTATTTTTAAAGACACACAATGACACTACATAATATATGTAATCAGTAACGTAATTTTTGAATGAGCTAAATATAGTAATATAATCTAATTACATTCCATTACTGTCACATTACTGCAGGTCTATGCATTGCTTTTTTAAATGCCATCCAAAGTAATTTATTGAGTTGGCGTGCCAAATATTTATATTTTTGTTACCGTTGATGATGCACAGGCCAGGGGATACGATTAAAGTATGACTTCATTTCAATTATTTATTTACGTTATTGAAAGGTTAATAAGATCATTTATGATTTATTTATGGATTTTTCTTCTGCAAACTTCCCTGTTAAATTTTAAAATAGTCCTAGAAGTAATCATCTCATTTAAAAAAAAAAATACCTGTAATCTGATTACCCTATTTTAGCTGGTAACTGTAATGGATTACAGTTACTTTATTTTTATTTTTTATTTTTTGGGAATTAGTTACATGTAACTGATTACCTGCATCAGTTACTTCCCAACCCTGAAAGCGACTTACATGTAGTAAATTTGTCTTTTGGATTTGCTGGTGCAGCTTTTTTGTTTCCATTGGCACTGTGCGTCTCAGAGCATTAAACCTATTTGAGCTGACGCTGATGTGGAACTCATTTGTTTTATATGGCTCGCTCTCCTCACGCCAAGCAATGCCCAACAGCAGCCCATCCCAATCTCTAAATCCTGCACAGGAAACTCAAAGGCAAATGAATGTACATTGGCAAACACACACACAATAACTACTTGATTTCCCTATAAATCATTAATCACCAAACATGATCATCCAACATCTGTGGAATGTAATCTTCTATTGTATTTGCTTTAAAGGCTACTGGCTAATACAGGCCGGCCTACCAGGTACACAATGGCAAACTTGCAAATGTTTTTGTTTATAACTGTTAACTGTGTAAACGTCACGTGTTTGCAAAACAAACAGTTTATGCAAAACACCGCAACTGACCATATTTCCATCTAACCTACGACCTAGACTGAAACTAACTCACAAAGAGATTGGAATGTTCATACATTTTAGCGGGATGTATTCCCCTTTATGTCTATTGTGACATTCACAGGTCGATTCAACAAACCTATTTAAATAGGCTTTGAAGGTCATACAATATACTACACTCTGGTGTCCCCTGCTGGACTGGAATGATTAATATGTTGGTTTGCTCTGTTACCTACTTTTTTATAAGGGAAGCGAGTTCCTCACTTTAAAACGCATATAGGCCTAGGGTAGCCTACCGTAGATATATTTCATATAAAATAGTATAGGCCTACACATTCACACTATAGATTAGGCCTACATTATATTATATTAAAGGGCATTTTACAGAGATAAAGGAATAGTTTGTGTTATTTTCCTACACATTTATAAACAGCAGTTGCTAACCTGCAAGTTGCACCTTAAATAATATAAGGAGTGGCCAAAAGGTTGTGCAGACAATTTTTAATACAATGTTGGCAAATATGTGTTGTAAGAGGAGACCAAAGTTTAAAATATGAAGTGAGGCCTACATTTATTTAGATAGCATTGAGATGCTAAAGTGCTACAACATTAGAAATTATATAGAAAAACAGATATGAACAAATTACCTTTAATTCTATTGAAATCTAGTGTGAATGTGTGAAATAAAAAAAAAATTATATTAAATATTAATTTCAAAATATAGCCACTTGCCACTGCTCTGTGTGATGTGTTTTTGTTGTTTTGTTGTTATGTTGCTGTTTCGTTTCGTGCCATTTAATTGTATGATTTATCTCAGGCAGATTCAATATAAAATATAATATACAGTACAAATTATGTAATGTGTGTGTCTTGTAGGGTAGTGACCTGGCTATGTTGGTTGACAGAGCAGTGTGAGCCACTTCTAATGTATGATGCCAGAGGAGCTCTAACTTGGATTAAGGCCCTGCCCTTAAACTACACCTACAAATTAATGGAGTAATTATGTTTATCAAGAATGCTCTATGGGCTATTTTAATTTCCAAGGCCGGCCAGAGGCATAAGCAAACACATTGACTGCTCATGACCCCGTGACCACCAGGGTGCCATATCTCCCAAAAAGTGAGGGGTCACCCTAAGATATGTACCGCATGTTTGGAAATTACATAAAATAAAAAGATAATCTGTCCATGTCAGACATCAGTCACCACTGTCACTCCAATTTCCATAGCAACAACATATACAATCTATAATACACACTTTCTGCCATGGTGGAAATGACAGTGATACATTTTGTGAAAAAATGAATGTTGACCACTGTCTCAAATGAAATACTAAAATATTTTTGATTATTTGACTATTACTTTATTCAGATACATCAATAAAATAAAAAATACAGCATAATTGTATCAGTTACAGATGGTAAAAAGTGTCCGTAGATGGTTTATTGTTAATTTAACAAAGAGTGAGGGAATTGTACAAAATTATATGTAATTTGTAAAATACAAACAATTAAAATGGAAAACATTATTTGTAATCTAAGAACTACCAATTCAATATGGAACTTTCTGACATGGTGTCCAACCAATAACACAATTGTTGCATGATCAATTCAGTAGTTATTGTTCCATAACTAAAAAGTAAAACAGTAAAGCTAAACCAAATACAACTGCAAAACTTATATTCAGCACAAACACACCCAAGGCAATGCATTCTGGGGAAAAGGGGGCGTGGCATAGTGTAAAACCTTTTGAGAACCGATATACAATGTTTTATTTGCTCTAACATTCAGCGAGCTGAAAAGAAAACAGCTTACATTTTCTGATATAAAAATAATAAATGTTATTGTTTTACACATTATTGGCTGTCTCACTGTACATGCGCCTCTTCATAAGCCTTTCTAACAATTAGGCGTTTCTATTAATATATATCCTATTTAAAATTCGTAGCGATGTCCCTGATCTACGAGAGATTATTTCGATCTAGTTTTCAAAATGTTTTTTAAAAATTTCTCAAGATTCTTCCTTCTGCCATTGGAGACGCAGTTTACCATTTTATCCAATTTTTGCGCGTAAGCGTGGTTCAAAGTGTCCGTGGAGGACCGCACATTATACCGTCAAGTTTGTTTTTTATATATCACAACCTTTACGTGCATACTGGCCAAACCAAAAAAATTGTAAAGAACTATAGACATTTTAGTTAGGCAGCAGGCTATAGGCTATTATTAAGACAGTTAAGGTCTAATTGGTATCCTGTTAAAATATTATGTTTAATTTATACGAAGATATAAGATTGCCACCCACATGTAGCCTACTAGGCAACGTTAGCAGCAGCACTAAAGACGCGCACATTATGCAATCTGCACACGTTTGGTGAACAACAGATTAGGAGCGATCGACCGAGGAAGAACCAGCACAAACACGTTAATTCGTGCACAGTAAAAACTTGGCTTCAGAAATTAATACATTGGGATAGTGACATATTATACTCAACATGTCACGTTGTATCGCTCGTCTTTCCCGACTTATTTCTCAACAATCGACAGCCAAATCTACGGTGTCCGTGCTGCAAAAGATCACATCCTTCGCACGTCCTGTCTCTACAAGTCAAGGTATTAAAATTGGATACTCGCCCCCGGCTGCAAATCTGCACCACCGTTGTTTGCAAGATTCGACTGGCTAATGTGATTGCTATTTGAGAGATGCTCTCTAGCATTATTTATGAGTAAAATACTTTGGGTACATTATGTTATGGCCTATTGGACGTCCATAGCCCACAGAACTAGTTACAATAGCCTATAGGCCCTACTTGAATTTGAAGAACCTTAACGAGAGTAGCCTATTTGATGTTTTCAATCATTTAAAATAACCCTTGTGTGGTTAAAAATATCTTGAAGGTTAAACTCTTTACAGGCTTGATATCTCTCACTCGTTATGACAAGACCATAGACTGGCAAAAAAAGCTGACTCCAGAACAATATGTAGTCACCAGAGAGAAAGGGACAGAGTTGGTGAGTGAATACGATTGACACACGTTTTACAATAGCATTATTAAATACAAGCAAAAATACAAACATAGTAAATGTAAGCACCCTGCACACACCAATACATATTATTTATGCTGGCCGTTGACCCTGTAACTCTGTAGACATTGTGCTGTTCACAATGTCTTATTTCGAGAAAGACATTTATGGCATATTCATTCAAATGTATGTTGTCTTGTTTTTTTTTTTTTGGTTTGCTTTGTAGAAAACTTTGTTTTGTAGAAAACTTTGTTTGGACCAATCCAAGTCATTCATTATCATTATATTACATACTTGTAGTTACATTATATTAAGAATAACATTACATTAATCCAAAATTGTTTAACCAGCGGTTCACACCATTAAACACTAGTCTCTTTTTGTGTGCACCAGCCCTTTAGTGGGATTTACCTTAACCACAGTGAGGTGGGGATGTACCATTGCGTGTGCTGTGATTCTCCTCTCTTCAGGTAACACTATGTCAAGCTGCACTGTTGCAATATGAGGTCTGACATTTAACAAAGGCGATATGGGGAAAAGTTAATGTTGTAGTTTGATGCTAACATCCTGCCACTATAACTAACAAAATCAGATTATACATTCAAACCTGTGCTCCAAATAAAGGGTGTTATGCTTGATGTTGCAAAACAATGTATTGCAAATTCCCCAAAACCTTCCTGTGCTTATTTCACGTATAATATCTCAAAGTCCATAACACACATTCTTACCTACTTTCTGCTCTCTTTTGGTTCATGTGGATAGTTCTGAGTCAAAGTACGACTGTGGGACAGGCTGGCCATCATTTAAGGAGGCTCATGGGACATGGGAAAGAGACGAGAGCCACACGTCAGTCATTCGTCGACCAGATAACAGTTTGGGTAGTACTGGAACAGAAGTCCTGTGCAAAAACGTAAGTCTCGTTCCTAAGCTTTAAGGTAAATGCATAGGCTACAAATAAAACAAATGTATTACATTTGCGAAAAGACTGCTGGAAAATTGTTGGATGTGGTCAATATTAATATGTGTGTTGCTGTACTTGTGAGGACCTAAACTTTAAGCAGCTCTTCCTGTGTAAACAATGGATGTACTTTTATGTGTATTGTGTGCCCACACATGCAGTGTGATGCTCATCTTGGCCATGTGTTTGACGATGGACCAGATCCAACAGGCCAGCGCTTCTGCGTCAATAGTGTGGCCCTGAAATTCAAACCCAGAGAAAAACAATCAGAGACAGATGAAGAAAACAACTAACCGAGATCCACACATGCATGAGTGTGAATAAAATAAAAGTTACATTGATCGAGAGACAAATATATGGGTGTCAAGTGTACAAACATAGCTAGCTACTTGTCAGTGTAAAACATCATACACACAATTCTAATAATCACTGGTCACATTAGGTTCTTCACAATTTCAAAATCAGCCAATTTGTGCTTTTGATGTTGAGTTGTTTTGTAAAAATTGTTGTTCTCTTTAGGACACTGATTGTACTAAAGGTATGTAGGATATAATGTAATTGTGTAGAACTGCCAGCCAACAGGTTTGGCAATTATGCTACTAGGATCTCCAGAGGGTCTCCAATTCTCATATCCTACCTACAGTACAGCAGATTTAATACTGTTTGTCACTTTTGCTGAGGGATGCAGTTTCTTAGTCGTTAGAGTAAAAAAAAAAAACTGGTTGGTTAGCAGGCATTTAAAACCCTTATTCAAAACAAATTACAGTAATAACAACAGTATAGTTGCAATTATCATAATAAATCCTTAGAAGCAGACACCAAAAGTATTTATGTCTTGAAAAAGAGTATACTAGGACGGTATTATAACCTTGGACTTTATTGGATTTTTGTCATGGATGGTCAGTGGAGCATTGGCAGTATGACTTTCTTTGCATTATACATTGGAAGCACATTAATGGTGGGAGATACAATAAATGCATATTTGTATGTTTCATTACTCCATATTTTCATGAGTTTTGCTTTGCTGTATCTGTTTTTTATGCACATTTAATTATTTTGTCCTGGTAGGTAAAACGCACACCACAGTTTGCCTATGATCTCGTCAATAAATAACTCAACAGTTACCCTTTATGGGGAAAGAGGGGGGAAGGCCTCCCCCTGTTCTGTGTGTGTTTGTGTCTCAGTATATTCCATAGTGTAACAGAGTGCAAGGGGTACTTACACTAACAACAAAGTATTGGTGCCTTGTTCGACCAGAAGGACATTGGGAGTTAATTCTTGTTGAAATATCATGTCTAGAACGTGGAGATGCGTGACACCAGTACTGGTGGTTGTGTTTTTTTGTCTGTGGGGGTCCACCGAGGCTTTTGGGGGGGCCGTGAGTCGACCGCGACCACAACGACCCCCCAGGAAGCCCAAAGATGCCTCACCAACCTTGACCCCTCCAGCGCAGGATATAGACATACAACAGGTAAGAAGGACAGGAATGCTGACTTCAGGAGGGTTTTATGTTCATCTGTGGTGGGATTATACATACAAACTTTTAAAGTTGTACAGTAAGAATGCTACGATTTAAATACGTATGCATTGCATTCTATGATTATGTTTCAAATTTCAGAAATGATAAGCATAACAATGGGAAGAGAATGGTGACACAATATTAGTAAATTGCCATCTAAGGCAGCACAACAAAAGTAAAACTGATGTGTGCCGTTATTTGACCTTTGTACTTTGTCATGTGTGAGTGAGTCCATGCAGGTTTTTCCGCCATGTCACAACATCATGTCACAATAGAAAACTAAAAGTAGGTTGGCGGAAACGACAGCACAGTTTGGTAACCTACTGTATTGATTTATAGTCCCATCTGATCGAAACAGGTCAATTGTTCAACTAGACTTGTGGTTTCCCTGTCTATTACTGCTAAAGCCATACGGTTTAAATTTAAACCTACTGTATATTCCATTACATAACATTTCACGTGCATGCTAAAATACAGGAAATAATTCCTTTATATATATATATATATATATATATATATATATATAGATATAGATAGATAGATAGATAGATATACACACACACACGTCAAAATGCAGGGATGTCAGGTTTATGTTTGTGGAGCTGAATTAATGTGTTATTTGGTTGCACATACATTTAGATGGGAGGGAAGTGGTACCTGCTCAACACTGCCTCCAAGTGTTCATACTTGATAAAGCATGGAACCAAGGTGGAGCCAACAGTAGTGACCCTAACTACTCCCACCACTTTGAACGGGCCACTGTCTGTTAGCACCAAGACACGCCAGTGAGTAGCCTATCCCCATACTCAATGTCAATATCACTTTGGACTACAGAGGGGACAGGATGGTCTAGTTGCGCTCCCAGTCGGAAGGTTGCAGGTTCAAACCCCAGTGTTGACCTGCCTGTAAGCATCCTTGAGCAAGCCTAACCCGTTACTGCCTAACTGCTCCCGGTGGTTGGTCGCACCTTGCATGGCAGCAATCACCATTGGTGTATGAATGTGTGTGTGAATGGGTGAGTGTGAGGCAAAATACTGTAAAGCGCTTTGGATAAAAGTGCTATATAAACGCAGTCCATTTACAATAGATACGAAGATGGTATAGAAAGCACTTTTTCTCACTATCAACATTGCATACAAACAATAAAACCCAAAACCATCAAAGGGGGAAGAAGACAACATTTCATTTGAAAAATACATGCGTTAGTCATTCTAACTGACCTGCAAGCTCTGGTTATTTTGGGAATGGTTTTTGGCTCGTTATTGAAACATTTCTAATTTCATTTCTATATTGTTCTAAAACATTTAACTAAATTCCTAATAAAGTTAATTCTTACTCTTATTATAATGTTTTAGCAAAACCGTACCATATTTTCAGGAAGTGCATGACCCGCAATAGTTAAATTAATCAGTTAATCATTGCTGTCCTATCAAGCACATCTAATATGTTACTGTCACGGGCATCTTTCTCATCTGGTTTCCATCTTCCCAGTAACCATCAGTGTTATGAGATATTGCAGGTCTACCTTCAAACCACAACACGAGGACGCCTACTCCTCAAAGGTCAGTCCTGACGTGCCTCATAGCCCACATACAAACTGCCACTGTGGCCTGTCCTGTTGTGACACAGAAAACAGTTCTGTTGTGGTACATTTTCTCTCAGGAGCCAGACCAGAACACAACACTGACATAGTGATATTAGAGACCGACTACAGCTCATATGCCATTATCTACTACCATAAATATGGACAGATTACAATGAAACTCTATGGTGAGTCCCATTTCTTCATTGCCTATTTTATTTTTAAATTCACCTCTGTGAGGTCTAAAAGGCTGATAAACTGTAGTATATATTGTAAATACTTCATTGTACTAACTTTACAGTATAGCACAAATCAAACTCAATATATTGCAACTGCACTGATTTCCTGTGTAAATACAATATTAAATATACATAAATACATTGTTATCATATTACATTGACACGATACAATTAATTTAATCACATTTCAAGAATGCCAGTTATATCTTTAATTAACTTAAATTCTTTATTATATCATAGTATAATACTAAGCATAATTAATAGCATAAATGACTATTTCTTTCTTCACTGTAACAAATTCTACTGTGAAATAACAGTAAATTGCTGGCAGCAAAGATGCAGTAGTTTACTGTAATTTCACAGCACATCTACTGTAATGTATTTTAACAATATTTTGGTTTACAGTATATGACAGTAGGCTAACTGCATTTTTCTGTAATTTCACATAACAACAGTATTAACAGCAGGGACGGTTTGTTCATTAGGGCGATTGGGCAACGCACTGCTAAAGGGAGAAAGAGAGAGGAGGGAATTTTCCAAT
>JAODUK010001387.1:0-12885 GCA_027564635.1 Typhlichthys eigenmanni | reverse complement strand
TTAACTTTGCTGGAGTACACAACCGCAGTACAGACCACGCTATATGTGTTCCAGAATAAAAGTATTATCATCGCAGTGCTGACTGGGCTGTATGATTCAAGTCTGCTACACTAGCACCCTGTTAGTCACTGTATAACACTAGCACCCTGTTAGTCACTGTATAACACTAGCACCATGTTAGTCACTGTATAACACTAGCACCCTGTCACTGTATAACACTAGCACCATGTTAGTCACTGTATAACACTAGCACCCTGTCACTGTATAACACTAGCACCATGTTAGTCACTGTATAACACTAGAATCATTACAGTCACTTAGTAATGTTTGTTTCTCCATGTCAAAAAAGTCAAAAGAAACCTCCCAAGAAAACCTGGTAACCTTATAATATCATTATAAGGTGTAATATTAATACAGAATTAAGCAAGCCCGCTGTGTATAACTGACCCGGCAAGCCCGCCGGGGATAACTGACCCGGTTTCCCCCCCCATGTCAGCGGCCATGGTGGGGGGACACCTGTAAGTATTGTGCATCATTCATTATTCAGGCAAATGTTTAATAAATTACCCAATATTTACAATGTGCCACATTCATTGAATGCAGTACAAAACAATCATTTAATTTCTCAACATAAGTAGGTAATACGTCGTAATTGCGACAAGCTATACTAAGAGCTAGGCTTGCAGTAATTAATGACACCCTGACGTTAGTGATATTAATAGAGTAATACTAATAAGGAAGTAAATACTAACACAACTGGAACACGTCCACAGAAACATAAACTGTGTGCATGTCAGTTCTCCCACCTGTTCTCCTGCTCCAGGTCATTCAGGACCCTCTCGAGCTCTCCCTTCTCCTCGGTTTCCATGGAGATAAGAATCTGGGCGGGACTGCGGGGTTGGCTGAGAGGAGAGCCTTGGCTCAGAGACTGGCAGTAGTGCTGAATCAGCATGTGCTCGTCATCGCTACGCACGCACGCACATACACACACGATGGGCAGTGGCGGTGGGTCACAGACAGTAGAAAACAAACACACAGGAAATTAGATGTTTGGCATACACAAACACATGCACGCACACACATACACAGGAAAAGGAAAGGAGGAAGTAATTAACTTATAATAATAGGTTGTTTATTTATATTCTAATAATATTCAGGCCACATGAACAGAGCCGCACGAGAGTACAGGGAGTTGTGCTTCTCTGCTAAAGCAGAGCTAGAGATCGGAGATGACTGGTGTACTTTGCATCACAGCCAGCATTCACCTACCAACTTGCTTTGAATCTGGGGATAATTCACCACTGCCAGCTCCACTGACTAATCACTTGTAGGACCACCATGTTAGGGAGCGTTGTTTGTTTCCTGTGATGCTGTCAGCTACAGCAACCTTCTATCACAAATCCATGTTTCATCCTCAGGCTAATTTCAGTCAGATCTCCCTCCACACACTGACTAACCAAACAGGTATTGACTACTTAAATATATGTTAATTAGGTGAATTACAACTTAATTAAGGCCAAACTCACTGGAGTGCAATTGCTGGAATGTTAGTAATGGTTTCAGTGAGGACAACAATTAAGGATTAATTTGGATATTAATAAAGTCTTCATCGGTTGTACTCAGGTGGTGCTCATTGAAAACCTCCCCCACACACTGTGAGCTGACAGTGAAAACATATTTTATTAGGCGCTGTTCTATCCTGCACCCTGCATGTCAGTTTATTAATTCACTGGCTTGCCATGTAGAAAACAGCTTAACCAAGTCAGAGGGCTTGTGTTGTACTTGGTGAACTAAAGCCTACAGAAACTGAATCTGTCATTTGACCTTGACATTCCACAGTAGCTCATTCATTCTGTAATTTCTTCTCCTGTTAATCAATAGACAGAGGGGCCGGTCTTAGTATGAACAAGGCCGGTACAAGAGAGACACATAACCATCATTTTGCAGTTTAAGACAAAGAGCAAATTAGTTAGTTCAATGATAAACAGATTTTATCTGCTTCTGCTGGTTAGGGAAATGGAGAAGAATAACGTCTAAGTAGGGTTTTATATTTATCTGGCCAGTATAAGGCTCAAATCGCACTGGCTGAGCTAAACGAGCTACTGTTTATTGAGTGCTTTGTTTGTTTCATTCCCACTATCACTCCTTATCTCCTCTCTTCCTGTGTATAAAGCCCTATATTATCGGTAAAAGATAGAAAAACAATAGACAAAATAAAGAATAAGAAACTAATTAAAAGCAGAGAAACTCATTTAGAAATAGACATTGAATAATCAATAATTTAAATTGGATAAATATCACGTTTTCATTTATATGAAAGGCTAGCTGACAACATACCATACGTCATCATAAAATGTACATACAGTATATGTATATATATTTATTTAAATACCAACTGACGGAATCTGTTATTCAGTCACCAATATTAAATAATGATCGAAATACTAAATATACACAATTTCTGGGAGGTAGAGATGCTTAGGAACACCTTACATCAAGTAGCACCTTCACTATAATATGACCAAGTACCAAGAATAGTGTGTGCACGTTTACACAGTCAAAGGCATGTTAACCCAACCAGCTAGCAACACAGGATCGCAATCTGCCGGTCAATGAGTTAGCAAGGATGGGATAAACAACAAACCAACATAAAAATAAAATAAAAAACAAAAGCAGTCCTCACATGCTCTCATTGGGTGAGATACTGTCATTCAGATAAGAGCCATTACGATTCTCCATTTCTGCTAACCTGCGGAAGGGGGAAGAAACATAGCAGTCAGTCCCAAAACGAAGGCCAATCTTTTTAGAGGCAGATTTTAGAGGGAAATGTCATGGCATACTTTGTACAGCTATGATCATAGACAAGTAGGCTAAGCTCTAAGCTCCTCTCTCCACAACAAGAAGGTTGGGATCTACTGTACAAGGTCACTGAGACAGTGTTGCATAAGTAAAGAGTTGAACATTATTAAAGGAACATAATTTAACTTATATGCCTGCTTTATAAGTGGCCCACTTAAATAGTGCACCTCTGTGATAAATTACCCACGGTAAGGGCCACCCTCATAGATTAGCCAAGTAAACCAAACATAATAACAGTCCTTATCCGGAATGTTCCTCACAGCCATTTGGTCATTCTAGTTTTCTGACTGAAACAGGCTGACAAGATATGGTCCTGTTCTCAAAAACCACCTGAGCTAGTGTATGCCCTGCGGTGTAATGTCATTTTGCCCGGACTTGTTGACGTTTCCTGATAAGCTACAAGATGTTGATTCATCTACAAGATACCACGTGCAGCTGTGTCTACCCTGTGCTTGAGACTGTTTGTTAGCCCCAGGTTCCGACCAACCCACAGCCACTCCACAATGGAATGTCAACCCACCTGACAGACTAAGTTACGGTGATTAACTGGCTGACTTGATGATGATGATGGTGATGATGGTGACGATGATAGGACTGATAATTGTCCCTCGGCCATGCATTCTTTCACGTGACTTTGTTTCTGAGCTTTTTGAACGAGTTTAAAGAAGGGGGGGTGGAGGGGGGCTGGCACACACTTCTCTGTGTGAATCAGAGATCTGACTAGCTTAGCTGAAAGACAGATGTGACTTCAATGTCTAGTGAATGCAGCATTAAACCCAAGGCAGAAGCCTGGCGGCCTTCATGCTGGCATGCCTTATCCAACACACCATTCCTACTGCATGTCTGGCCCTTACCGGCTGGCATAGTGCTCAATCCTAGTGTGTGTGTCATCGTGAGAGAGCTGAGGGGACGACCCAGGCCTGAAACAGGAGAGAGAGAGAGAGAGAGAGAGAGAGAGAGAGAGAGAGAGAGAGAGAGAGAGAGAGAAAGAGAGAGAATCATCAAATTCACATGCAAGCTCACACAACAAAGCACATGTGCTCAACATCAACATACAGGGTCAAAACACAAGGAGGAAATGTACTTCAGGTATGGAAAAGCACAGCACATGAGACTAAATGCTGCCGTTTTGACGTGACACTGAAAAGATGAAATATCAACAGGGAAACATTTGAACAAGGACGATCAGGCCTTTGACAGAAGGTATGTCGGCCCTCATAAAGAATGAGTGACTTATGAGTTTGGCTGTGAGTTACTGTATAGAGAGAATGTACCACATTACTCACTAAGCAGAGGCAGATAATATGGCTACTAACACAATGCTGTATTGACACGGTAAGGCCTTGATAGTGGTAGTTTAATGCTCTTAATTTCCGCTCCTTTTGAAAGGACACATATATATATTTTTTTTTTGTCTTTTACATTTTAATTACATTGTCAGTGTAGAAACATTATACAAATTGTAAGCTCAGTATGTATATCTGGTGTTTGTTTATTTTAATTGTTACGCTGAATGCTGATAGGCAGCCTAATGTATCACGTAAAGACAAAGCTAGAGTTTGGCAGGTGTCCTTGTCGGTTAGTTTGCTGTTCTTGCAGCTAATGTGGGAGATTAAGTCACAGTTCAATACTAAGAGTCAGGTTCAGGGCTTACAGAAAACAAGCATTCCATTCTGCGAAGAAACAATCCTTTAAAACATCTAGGTAATAATTATCTCAAATTCACGGTTTGATTAGTGGCCAATGCTGTATACAGTAATGGCAGGGTGTTAAAAACCCAAATCATAGCTTTAAAACACATCCTAAATGTCCCATTGGTTCACAGTGGAATTTTATGGATATAAATATGGAAGCAGGGAGAGAGAGAGAGAGAGATTGATTTAAGAGCATCATCGTAAACCTATTATGCAGGAAGGGAGCGTGTGTGTGTGTGTGTGCAGGCGAGGTACTCACGCATGGTCTACGGGCCAGAAGTTGATCAGAGTGACAGGACTGCAAGACACAAAACAAAAACCCTGAGATGATGACAAATGAAATAAGCAGGGATCACAACGCAAAGCATGATGGGAGATGTTGTATAACATACAGGAACAGGGAAGGATGGGAGATTAAGATAAACAAGGCAATGTAAGTAGTGTACACACACACACAGCATCACTATAGTAATTACCATTACGATAGCAATATTTTCCTGTGTGTGTTGACCAAATCACAAATAAAATGGTTGATTTATCAATTAATAGATTAATATCTATTGCAGCAATACATTCCTGTTTTCGTAATTCTTCCTATTTCAAAACTTCTACCTACAGTACAGAAAGTTGTTTACGTTAATGTAATTTGATTGGTTCAACCATGGATGTATCATTTACTGACTGCCATGGTGATTTATTCACACACCAAGGAGATGAATTAAAAGCACATTAGTTGTTTTCAAGTTATTTATGAAACTATTAAGACTGAAATACCAAAATAGGTTGAGTTCATTAAAGGCAGGGTCAGTCATTCTTGTCAACTTCTAGCTCAAATCAAAACAGTATCGCTCCGCGGTCCTCTTCACACATCGAAATGCATTGTGAAGCAAAGCGTAGTGCTACGGCTTTGTTGATACGAGCGGTGTTCACCCCTTTGTTTATGTTACTATTAACAGGGCTGTGTAGAAGTATCAGATTCTTTTTTTAACGGTAAGGTAGCGAAATGCAAGGAGATGCATTAAGTGTATTATCTTACATTTAACTTGCAATAGCTGACTATACCTTTAACTAAACAAAAAATAACGTGACAAAAAATTAACACTGATTCATCACACTGATAGCCACGCCCCCTTAGTTACTGTTGCTGCGGAGTATTCACATAGCACAGAGCACTAAACGGGGAGAATACAAAGGTCAGAGGTTGAAGATGGTGGCTGACGGTACCCTTGGGTTCATAACATTTTGATAACATTTGAGTCTGGCAAGTGACCCTGTGTGTGTGTGTGTAAGCCTCACGTCTCCATGTTGTCCCCCTCCAGGATGGTCTGGACAGGCAGGTAGCCCATTCGAGGGTGTTTGGCAAAGTAGCGCTTGGTTCTGAACTTGTTCTTCAGCACCTTGGCAAAGTCCCTGACATCCTCCCCTGATGTGGTCTACACAGAGAGAGAGAGAGAGAGAGAGAGAGAGAGAGAGAGAGAGAGAGAGAGAGAGAGAGAGGGAGAGAGAGGGACATTGTAAATCTGCATGTAGACAGATAAACATTACCCTTACAATACTATGGCAGATGTGAACTTTAGAGAAATTTTAATTGAGAGCATGCACGTGCGCGCGCACACACAAACACACACTTAGCCTTACTGGGGTACAGTATTCCACCATTGGATACTGCATCTTGTGTCCTTTGGCGACGCGTCCAGAGAAGAAACAGCTCTGACAGATGTCATAGTTGAAGTGTTTCAGACTCCGGTATCTGAGGGGGAGAGAGAGAGAGAGAGAGAGAGAGAGAGAGAGAGAGAGAGCAGGGGAGGTAAAGGAGGAGAAACAGAAGCGTAGGGGTGAGAAAAAAGGAAGGGAGATGAGAGAGAATCAATGAGGAGGAGAAATTTACAGCTGTGCTTTCTCCGGGGGTTCAAACCGTTAACAATCTTCCAGTCTGTTGGCCAGACGACAAATGTATCCCCGCGCTGCCCAAGCCCTTAATTAAATTATATTACTGGTCGTATCAACAATAGACCAGCACCATCTCCTGGCTGTTACAACACTCTCAAGCCAAAAGAAAACACTAAGTAAATAAATACATAAATACATAAATAAACAAACCACCCAGGCCCCAGGGTATTACTACATAGTGTGTGTTCAGGGTCGCTGCTTTTAAACACAATGACCTAATCTAATTATTGTAATCATGCTCAACATAATTCATTGCTATTGTGGTACAGGTAGTTTAATTTGTCGTTACTGGTGTTTCGGTGCATGTAGATTGATTTGAATAGTGGTTGTCTATACAACATGCTGGTAAAATACAGTATAAGGAGTAAGGTTTGTCACTAGCTACTGTGGCCATGGCACTAATAGAAAGGCTTGGCTGATACACATGCAATATGGACAACATATTAAAACAGACAGCATCTAGCAAGGTTTCATCAAAGCTAGCAATACAATTGAAATGTCCTTGTATCCAGTAAATTCTCACATGCGCTGATATAGTCAGAGTGACTATTGTGTATGTGTGCATGCATGTACTTGCACACCATGGCAGTGGCTGTCCTTCAGTTCCAGGGCTCCTGTGTGTGTCTGCCTACCTGAAGCCTATAATAGGACACTCCTTGCATATGTTGCACTTGGCCTGGTGCTTGGCGGTCTCTGCAGCAGCCACGCGGTGCAGGACAGGCAGCCACACCATGGACTGAGGCTCCAGACGCATCCAGTCCAGGAACATAGCCGCCTCTAGCTGGGGCTTGTTGTTGTTCTGTCAGGAAGACAGCGCGCGCGCACGCACACACACGAGAGAACGCTTTACAGTACTACCAACACAGCAAGATGACATATCAACACACACACACGCGTGCGTGCACACACACACACACACCTTCAGAGAACACTTCACTACCAACACAAGCAAGATGACATATAGTATCAACACACACACACACACCTTCAGAGAATGCTTCACTAGCAACACAAGCAAGATGACATATCAAAGTCCAACATCGACTGTGACACTGTGCATAAAAATATAGCGAGTCTCTGAAATAACATACAGTACATACACCTGACTCTTTGTCTTACACACACACACACTCCCAGGAGGAAACAGCCGGTGTGAAGAGAACCAATCTCTGCGTTGCGTTTGTTTTGAGCAGGCATTTACTACACTAAGCCCCGTGCCACTCCAATCAACAGAAGCTGAGCCTTTGCTCCAGCATCGCAGGAGCAGATGGGACGTGTTAAGATGTAGAGATGAGACCGTCTTGTGTGTGGAGCTACGAGATAAACGGTAGTCAAGACGATTCCTTGCGTTTCATGTGTAATCATCACCCCTGTTCATTCAGAGCAGAGGGATATAACCCCATGTATTGGTTCACATTAGCTGTAAAACAAAGCTTTCACACACTGTGTTAAATACCTCAGTGAAACAACATTCAAACATACTGCTGTTGCTGAATCAACTGAATGTGTCACTAATACTGCATTATTATTTTGATAACATTAAATGGATTCTGCTAGCCTTGTGATACCACCCTGATCTCACGAGCTTGAAGTTTGACTTTGCCGCGGTGGACAACCTGAACAACCTGGAAATCGTTGCGCTTCAGTCTGAACCACAGTGGTTCTGACCAATCAATGTCCTAAGCAGGTACGCTATAATATCAGCTATAATATCGGATATAATAATATAGCTGTAATATCAGTTCAAAAATATCAGTTCAAATATTGGCCTGCCAAGTACTGTTTCCAAATTGTATCAATGGATGTCTTCCTAGATGATTCTGTGAAAACAAACCAACCAGGCAGGTTCTAATTCTTCCGCTTTAAGTAAATATTCCAGGATAATTATTTTCCTGGATGGGATTCAAACTAACATATAGGTTAACATACAGGGTTGTACAAAGCAGGCAAAGTGCTGCAATTGAAGCTGAAAATGAAGGGGTGCAATGTAAAGCAAACGCACATCTCTAAAAAGAAACCACATCAGCCACTTCATGGTCGCTGGGAAAAAATGTTTACATTTTAAAAGTACCACCAGGACTTGTCCTCATGTGGTCCGATGCTATCTGAAGGAATGTGATTTGATAATTCAACTAATAATTATGGTTATTGCCTTTGGCAGACATGTCATACTCATACTCATGCCTAAATGTACCATTTGGCCACAAACAAAAGACAGTGCTTAATTTACATGTATTGCCCATTTCAACCTCACCCAGCAGTTGTCCCAGCTACAGACTAGATGGCAGCATACAGTATGACTATGTCATTGTATTCCCTGATACCCAGCTGTGTCTGCAGGTCAAGCAGCTAACTCACACTGGACACAACCAAATTAACATTTACCTATGGGGGTGGCCATGACTGTTTCCCCTTTATTCTATGCTGTATAATAAAACTGCAAAACATGCCTTTGTTACCTCAGAAATGTGATGGTGGAACTTTCACTTGTGAAAACCATACATTTCTCCCTTGCTGCGCACCATTGTATTATTAAAGCCTGCTTTCCTGATTCAACGCTATCCAACGACGATTGGTCTACGTTTTTATGATAGAAAATTATTCCATATCATCATCATATCTCACATACTCTAAAGACATAGACATACACACGCTTGTAGATAATGTAAATGTAATGTCTATTCTGATTGTGGTCCCTGTAAAAGCTCTAAGAAGATAAAGGAGAGAGAGAGAAAAAGTTGTCAGAAGCAAGGTGTTAACCCTACACCAAACTATCTGCAGGTTACGAAGTGGGTTTGACGCAGAAGCATACTGTAAATTGTCCTTATATGCACTGTATATACGATATATATGACAGAGCAACCCATTGTCAATAACTTTTGGGCGAATGTTGACCTCAACAAGATCAACATTAATTTACAATTGTGTCCTATCAATATTTAGTTACAGATGAAGTTAGCAACAACAGCAATGCACTAATAAAATATACAAAGGATGGGCTTTCATTAATACCAATTCATGACAGCTCAGACATCATAAACAGAATCATGTTATTGTTTTATCTAATTAGGTACTGCCATATTTCAAGAAAGCAAATGTATCACTGTCAATGTGTGTGTGCACGTACAAACTGGAAGCAGCTTCGGACGGATGGCTCAATGTTGGAGCCCCCGAAGGAGGCCACCTCCCCTAGCTGCCTGGGAATCTGGATGGAGTCGTGCAGGAGGAGGCCCAGGTGCCGCTGGTCACAGAAGCCGGACGCACTGGACACCTGCCTGAACAGGACTGGTCTCACAAGCACGCACGCACACACACAAACGTACACGTTATGTTGGGGACATGCATTGGTTCAGAAGCATAGTCATACAGAATAAAGCCAATGAGCAACATGTCTAACCATAAGATGCTATAGGTAAGACTATACATTTAGTGTTAGAAATACCATATACATGCATCAGCAGGTCAAATGCTCTGTGAGAATATGTGTTTTGGTTAATAGCCCCTGCCTCTATATAAATACAAATGTAAATTTTTCAGCCACCAAAAGAATGTGCTAGATAAAATTTAGCTAGATAATGCTGAAATCCTGCCAAATCCAGTTACAGCTTTACTAGAAGATGCAGATGAAGCTAAATGACCTAATGGTGTTTCTTACATCTGTATTTGTCTTCCAGGTGGGCTTTGCAGAGCGAGATGATTCCCGTTTTGAAGGACAGAGTCCGGATCTTTCCACTGCGACCGCTAGCAACACAGGAATGTGCGTTTGCATCATTGCATGCACAGTCAAATGTACGGCTGTGTGCTGCATGTGTATTAGCATTTGGACACTGTGTGTGTGTGTGTGTGTGTGTGTGTGTGAGACGTACGTGTCGTAGACGTTCAGCAACCAGTTGAGGCACATGTCCACACACAGGGGCACACTGACCAGGTGAGTGTGTGTCTGCTCCAGTCGCTGGTAGAGGCTGGTCAGACACGCCCCCAGCTGGGAGACGTCCAATAGCTGCTCACTCTGCTTCAGGCTGTGCTGCTCAAACACCTCACAGGCCATGGGCATGCCCAGTAGGTCCACTGGGACACACACACAGAGAATGGCTTTAGAATTGGGGCTAAGTGTGGGGTCCACCTGCTTTATGTCTGCAATATTCTTCCTAGCTGCTCAAAGTAAATATACTAATTTCAAACTGAAAACCAGAAGCTGCTTTGATCAAATTTTATAATTATAATAAATAAATCACACAGGCAGATTCATGTTTTGTTTTTCAAGAACATTCAGGTACATGTGGGACAATGAGGTCACCAGAATTTCACGCTGATGCTGTGATTGAAAAAGTTACACTTTCCAGATAGATGTGTTTATATTATGTAAGCGTCTTGAAATGCATGACTCATTTGGTCACCTTGTGCTATGCGTCTCACGACAATCCAGCACAATCAAGTGATTTTACTGGAGTGAGAGGAGAGCTCCTATACAGGCAGTAGGAAGACTCTAACCCACGTTGTCAGCGCAGAGCTTCCCTGCATGTTGAGACAGCCAATTTTATTTTTAGCACACTTTAACAAGGGAGGGTCCGGACGCACCGATGGTGGCTGCAACATTTACTGGCGGGAGAGTCCAAACGAGGAAAACACACACGCACTAGAGCAACTCTTGCCACCCACGAGGTGAACCCATAGCATGAGAATACAATGCAGGTTTAAACCAGGGAAAGCGGTTAAGGAGTTTAAATGACAGGTATCTCCAAAGGACAGAACCCTATGAGAGGAGGGAGAGCGTTGGGAGGCTGAGAGGAGGATGAGTCAGGCTCACGAGAGATGCCAGCAGCACCACGCACGGAGATAGGACGCCAGTCACGTCCTAAAAGAGTGGGGCGTACTCACGACAGAGTGCTTTCTGCAGGCGCCTCAGTTTCATGGCGGTGCGATAGGCGGAGAATCGCACGTTGTTCAGGTCGGCTGAGAGAGAGAGAGAGGGAGAGAGGGAGGGAGAGAGAGGGAGAGAGAGAGAGAGAGAGAGAGAGAGAGCTGTCATCCATACAACAATAAGCTGCCTTCACATGTATTTGCAGGGCTTTGGCCATACATGAACTTGGCATAACCAGACACACCCAATTGGGGATTGTTTGAGGTTGCTGCATCCAACTGGGCCTAGACAGGCTCATATTTAAATGATTGAAGCAGCCTTTAGCCATCACTTTATCCAGCCATACCACCATTGTTCCAAACAACACCATCACACTTAGCCAACCCCACTGGTCACCGATTAGCCCACCCTCCAGAGTGACTGTATGAACGGGTGAACAAGGTTCGCATAAAGCGAGCTGGGAATACCTTGATATAAACCTTGATACGCTATATATTGTTAATGTCTAACTGAGTCAAGTGTCTTAGTAGTTCATCATATAATGGTGAAAACTGACTTTGCAGCATTGTAGAATAATCAAATGCAAGATTTTCTTCTATGTGTGCGTCTTACCCAGGGACTGGTAGAGTTCGGCCATTTTGGGATGGTCCCAGCATGTTGTCTGGGTCTGGTGGCTGGAGAGGAACAATAGTCAAAATAAACACACACACACAATTATCTAAACCAAATAAAACAAACCCCAAATCTGTCCAACTACTGTCTAAATGTTGTTAACTGACTGACCGACCCTCTGACCGGCCATGTATGTAAAAATGTGCATGTGCTACATTCTAGACAGTAGGTGGTGATAATTCACCATGTAGACAGTAGGTGTTGAAAATGCACCAGTAGCATTGGATCCCAACTTCTGTGGAGTTTTACGGAGGAACCCTGCATGCTAATGGTGTTGGCTCATACATGTGGCCGGCTGAATTAGGCTTGGCTAGTTTTTACTTGTTTTTTTGAACGAGTGGTGAATTGTTCTGCTCTGTTCCTTTCCTCACATACATTACGCTCTCCACGTGACTGCTGCAATGCCCAGGACTCACTTGTTTAGCATTATGTGTATGTGTGTGTGTGTGTGTGTGTGTGTGTGTGTGTGTGTGCATGTGTATTCAGACAGATTTGGTGAAAATCTGGTGGATGACAGAAGTGTGTGTGAGATTTTAAAGCTTTCCAGGACTATGCTCTTATTACTTAGTGTCCATGCCTGCACCCAACAGCAATGCATTAGAATTATGCTAGCTTGAATAGTGTTAACAGTCAACTATGTAAGTGTGAATCATTATTTTGTCTCGTCCATTTTGCCTCATGATCACCCAGTTTAAAGGTTATGGGTTCAATCCCCAATATGTCCAGCCTACCTGAAAGAGTCTTTGAGCAAGATGTCTGACCCCTACATGCTCCAACACAGTATCACAGGTTTTTGTCACATGTACACAAATTTCTTATTAGAAAATTGTGACATGCACACGTAAAAGG
>JAODUK010001386.1:0-10532 GCA_027564635.1 Typhlichthys eigenmanni | reverse complement strand
CTGGACTAAAGCTTTACCTCTAACATCGGCACTATAGCTTTACCTGTAACATCTGCACTATAGCTGTACCTGTAACATCTGCACTATAGCTGTACCTGTAACAGCTGGACTATAGCTTTACCTCTAACATCTGGACTAAAGCTTTACCTCTAACATCTGCACTATAGCTTTACCTGTAACATCTGGACTATAGCTTTACCTGTAACATCTGCACTATAGCTTTACCTGTAACATATGTCACCCAGCGCCCTGTGTTGTGTGTGTTCTGCGCCTCCACTCACCCCAACCCAAACTGGGAACACTGGGAGTCCAACCCTAGGCTGTGTGAGACTAGGGTCGGACTCCCAGTGTTCCCAGAGAGTGCCAGCCTTCCTGTGAGCTTCTTGGGGCGACAGAGGGGGGTATATGGCAGGCCGACAGGTGATCAATAAGTCGCTGGTTCAAAACCCTGCTAACTCCTCACCATGGGTCGAGGTGTCCTTGAGCAAGACATCTAACTCTAACTGGTCAGGTGGTGCCTTGCATGGCTGACGTCACCATCTGTGTGCGTGTGTGCATGTGAATGTGAGGCAATCCTAGGCTGTGAACTGCTTTAAGTAGCTAGAAGGGTAGAGAAGCGCTACACCTACAGTATAAATGCAGTCCACTTACCATTAGCCTCCATCGTGTCAAGCCCTGAGAGTATTGTACCTCCACCTCTGTAAACTGTGTCACTCTGGATAAAAGCTGATTGTCTGCTAAACCTTCTGAACTAATCCTACTTTTGCACGACGTGAATACACAATAAATGTCATAGCTAAAGGAATATTTGTATTTTCTAATAGTCTCATATGTGTATTTATGGATTATTGCCATTAAGTTTAATAATATATCAACGTTAACCTTTCCTACAAATGCGATTTCAGCTGATGATGGAACACTAATGTGTTTATAAAAAGTAGCTTGGCATTCATAGGAGGTAGGGGTGCACAATATATTGACCTAATATCACGTTGCACAATAACATTTGTTTCATAAATTATACAATATTCTGTTTATTTTGTGGAGAAATGCGTCTGTTGGCCATGTGGCTTAGTTGTGTTCGATTTAGACAGAAAAGTAAGATATGTGGCTGAGGAAGACAACATGTTAGAGACTGAAGAGGAAACATCAGTGTCCTAAAAGAATGCCTCCTCGGTAGCATGTGAATTATTGTGACTATGTATTTGAAAGATTTAAGAAAGCTTGTTTTGGTATGTTATGAATCTAGTTATTTTGATGTATTTTCCCTTGTGTTTTTACTTATGTTCAAAAAATATAGAAATTATTTTCACTGCTGTTTTCATCATCGATATTGCATATATCACATTTTGTCAGTGTTGTGAACACCTAGACCAGGAGGTGTTGAGTCGGCATCCATCATATACAGTCAAGGCTGTGTTCCTGCTGAGATGATGTCGGCTGGTGTTGGAAGCACCATCTTTCTCATTTTCTCAAATGAGCCTTTTGTTAAACCTATTAACAGAAGAGGTATTTAGACTAACATTTGTTGGCAAACACTAGCAACACAAGTTTGGCTGTGTGCAGGAATTGAAAATATGTTAAATAAGTAGGCAAAATAGACTGGCATTTGTAAATAAATCACTGCACTAGTATCGTACAAAAGTTGCGTATACTGTGCAGACTTGTGAGTGACAAATGCATGCTAACCACTTCCTGATAGTTCTGCTGCCATGGCTACAGGGGCCATGCCATCCCTCTGCTATATGGAGGGACGGAACTTCCGTCCATCGCTCCATTAAGCAGCGATAACTCCCCCACGCACACGCGCACGCACACACACACACACACACACACACACACTCCCCGCCTTCACTCAATTACCTCTCCATCCCGCTGGCTCTCCACCTCTTGATCCTCAGCAGTTATAGAGGAGGTTTCCATGCCTGCCCACCTAAACTCTAATCCATCTTCTACCTGCCTGCTTCCAGGGGCCTTTGCATCCCTCTAAACCTCCATACCACCCTCCCGCTCTCCCTCTGCCCCCTCTCCCTTCACATTCTCCCCCTCTGTCTCTCTCTCTTCCTCTTTTTCTCCTTCTCTCTCCCCCTCTCTCTCCCTCTCCCTGCCCCTCTTTCTCTGTCTCTAGCTCCCTCTCCCCTCTCTCTCTCTCCTTCTCTCCCCCTTCTCCCTTCCCATTCTCCTCATCTCTCTCTCTCCTTCTCTCCCCCCGCTCTCTCTTCCCCTCTTTTTCTCCTTCTCTCTCTCTCTCTCCCTCCCCCTCTTTCTCTGTCTCTATCTCCCTCTCCCCTCTCTCTCTCCCTCTCTCTGTCTCTCTGAGCTAGCCTTCCCTCGATCCTCCTTGTTCCTCTCCCTATTAGTACTGAGAAATGAAGCAGCAGAGCTGCAGTAGTGCTGCCGTGGATTCGGCTAGAAGCCCCCTTTAATACAGTTGCTACTCTGTAACACCCCTCTCCCTTGAGGCTAGCTCTGTTACGGAGGAAATGGTCTCAAATCGTCTTAACCGGGAATGAAGACTCCATACTGACAGCCCAGAATGCATGGTCACGCACGTGTGTGTGTGTGTGTGTGTGCTGTTTGTAGCCTCTTGAGACCATCGTGATCTCCCGAACTCCAGTTTGACTTTGCCAGGGGTATCTGGGTAGTCTGGAACCCCTCAATTCAAAAGCATGTGTCGAACGTGTGTAAAATAATCGGCCAACCAGTGGTCACCTGAAGTTTTTTCAAAAGATGACGACACCTAGTGCAAATCTGATGCTTTCCGTTTCTACAAATTCTTTAGCTGAGGGTAAGCGTGTTCTTATCAGGTGAGATATAAGTAGGAAGACTGATTGAAATGTGATAACAAGCTAGCCTCTCGTGACCATACTGATCTTGTGAGCTTCAGTTTGACTTTGAATCAGTCTGGACGGCTTGGAAATCGTTGTTTCAGGCCGGTACACCTTGTGAGTTGCCAATCAGCATCGTAGTTAGCTACGGGCGTGGTTTAGGTGTGACAAAGGCGATTTGAAAAAAACTTGAGTCGAAAACGACAATGACGGGAGGTTGACGTAGTAGCATAGATGATACAATATTGCATCTGTTTTATTAGAATGTATAAGAAGAGAAAATACTTTCTTAATGGAAAATATGTTTCCACTCTTCTCCTGACTTTTCTACTGCAAGAGTGGATAATAACAGACTGCTGGTTAACACGTTCGTCCAATCACAAGCACCTGCCCTTTTGAAACAGTTTCAATGGACGGCTCCCCAGATGGACTTGTCTTAACAGACACAGATATCTGGCGTGTCAGTTTATTAGCGCACAGCCTTTATGGCATAATATTTTGAATGATGGACATCCAGACTGATACTGATGGCGATGTCAAACTGGAGCAGTACACGTGGCCAAATAAATCTGGAGCTCACAGTTACAGGGGCTATACACTTTGTGCCTTGCGTAACGTACAGCATATATACTATATAGGGTCACTATAGATCTGTCTGTGCAACAACCATGCTTTTCATTGTGTTTGTGAAATGAGGCAGCATACTGTAAATCCGTCCGCCTCTCGACTGTTGCATAATTTGATAAATGTTATGCATAATTCTACGGAGGCCTGTATTGTTGAGCATCAATCACGATTAGCCTACGTACTGTAGAAGTGTACAAAGATGATTGTATTTGGTTTTTCATGAATTTCATGAATCACAATATTATGAGTGATTCACAAGCTAGTTCTGAAAAATAGACAGGGTTTTGTTTTTTCTCTGTTTCAGATTTGCTCAAAGAGCGATTAAAGATGTATTTTCTGAGAGTATTTTTAATGCAATTGATCAATGATGTTTCCATTTGCAAGTCCTAGGATATGAAATGTTTTTTTGACCAAGGGAATTTCATCCATATAAAATGCAATCACCTGCAGTCAACCACAGATGCTTCACATCTTCAGTATGTTTTTACTTAGCTGTTGTTGTGCATGTGAAACACAATATTATGTCACATAACTTAACAGAAAATACATGTACATTAGGTAATAGTGTCACATGCAGTGTTTTTTTTAATAAATACTAACAGGAAACAAGGATGTTATTTGAATGTAAATGCAGTTAACGCACAGGTTAGACCAAGCTCTATTTAATGTACCCTGGATTAAAATCGAAATCAAATAATTTCCATGCTCCATATAAACAATAACCCTTCGGATGAAGTCACTTTGCATCACTTTATGGGTATATGTTATTCCATCAAAGGGATTCATGTGTATACATACATTTTGACCTATGGCCTATCTTCAGGTTAAGTCACTGTATTTAAGATTTGACCTAAACGTTGAAACTCTTGACCTCTCCAAGTCTCATTGATATTCAAATGAAAACTGCTCATACTAATTCATGGCTAGTGAACAATGAGTCAAGGTCATTCTCTGAAAGAATCACACCAGGGTTCTGCAGGACTCTGATTATCTTCTGCCCCGTGTATAAATTATTTGAAGATTATTCGTCACAAATGCCAGCTTGACGTCGCGCCTCACTTGCCCAAAACTCTTTTTAATTCTGTTTTACAGCCTTTCATAATAATATAATAATGTAATGTAATAATGTAATTTCCTCATCTTTTGTTGGTCACGGTTTTATCTGCTTTGCCCCCACCTCCATAGAAATCCCAATAATATTGGATTCCAGTGAAGCCTACGCATTAACAAGTCGCGTCACGAGTCGCCCCACAGTGAGGCACATCTCCTCGAGTCAAACAATGCGCTCGATGGATGAAGCGAGGTTGAGCCACAGCGCAAATAAATGCAAGACGCTGATGCAAAGGATGCATATGTAGCACGCACACCCTTATTAAAGGTATAGTCAGCGATTGTAAGCAAACACATTTTTGGTCAATTTGACCAAATATCTCCTTGCAGTCCGCTAGCTTACAGTTCTTTTCCCTGGTCTGTAAATACAAACAAAGTGGTGCAGACCGCACCACACAACAAAAATATCCTATAAACAATGCATTTTTCAATGTGGGGGGTGGAGCTTCTGGGGGAGCAACCTAAAGTGTTTTTGTTTGGATTTGTTTGAATTTAGTAAATTCGAATTAGAACTTAGTTCTCGAGAATAAATGACTATACCTTTACCACTGCCTCATCAACAAAATTATTCTGTCACTTTCCAGTGCAAGGCGGTCCCTGCATGAGATGGGCTGGACAGGTGATTGCTCAATTTGGTCCGCACCATAAACTGCACACTTATTGGGTGCAATGCTCTATGGGCCATTTGCGGGGCATACATACATATATACCTGTGTGTATGTATGCACCTGTGTGGGTACCTGTGGATACGCTCTCTGATGCAAGACCCCTGCCAGTTTGTTTTCAACGTTGTGTTCTATTGTTTTCGACCGGTGCGGTGTGGACCTAGCGACCTGCTCTACAGCACGTTCTGGTATTTGTTTGTTTCTACGTACAGAAGGTTTCATTATAACCACGAGGAAATAGAGATGTCGACGTCGACGTCGTTGGCAGTGCATAATACAGGCTGCGGCTTACGACACTAACACAAACTTATTAACAGTACGCATGCTCTGCTAGTCAAAAACAAAGTATGCTGTACTTGAAAGTATGATATACACACACACACACACACACACCCAAAGTTCCAAAGTTTTCACACTGGCTGGGATCCCATAGGAACCCACTAATTGGATCTCATTAGTCACAAATGTGAAACAAAGCAGTTTAATTAGTCACAACCAGTGTGTTGTGCCACTCGAGAAATGAATATATATACTGTAAATATGTTCCATTCTCACCCCCCAACTTCCCGCGCGGTTGAAGCTCTGCTAGTGTGAACTCAGAAGTAGGGCTGGGCAATTAATCGCATTTTAATCGCAATTTAATTTAGTTTTACAATCGTCAATGTAATCAAGGAAAAAAATATTATTTTGCACGTTATTATGTTTTGCAAGTAACCTATGCAAGTGAAATATCATCATATTACATAACAATAACAACAATAGCATCTTTACAAAGTCAGTAATCGTAAAAGTAATCGTGGGAAAAAAAGTGTGATTT
Source organism: Typhlichthys eigenmanni (assembly GCA_027564635.1). Lineage (NCBI taxonomy): Eukaryota > Metazoa > Chordata > Actinopteri > Percopsiformes > Amblyopsidae > Typhlichthys > Typhlichthys eigenmanni. The sequence goes on along the minus strand of JAODUK010001386.1, from coordinate 4,485 downwards.
CAATGTTAACCAATATAATCGGGATTAAGATTTTTTTCCCATAATCGAGCCGCTCTACTCATGAGGTATCTGAAATACATGTAGCTTCCTGGCTCGAGCGTGCGCTTGTTCGCCGAACATGTACAACCGCGACGACAGATACTGTATCCTTGTCGCTGGTCTATCTTAAGGGAATCATCCTGGAGCACTTCATATTGCTGCTACAGTATGTACACTACACATGTATACATGGCTCTGCTTAGGGCGATGATTCGTCATGACGGCAAAGCAAAACCCTTCCCTGAACAACAGCCATTTTGACTCCATGTTGGACTTTAACAGAATGTGGCCTGAAAGCATGATAGATAATAACGTAGATGAGAATCATCATGTTAAATCTTCTGACTGAAATATTTAGAGAAACACTCCCTGGGTGCTGAAGATAATGTATGGTACAGAAGTCAAGTTATGCGTGCTGCAGGTGCAATTAGCATCTTCTAATCCTTCAGGATGGTTCGGCTACAGATCATCGAGCCTCATACAACAACCAACAACCTCGCCTGACCCAGTGTCTAAAACTTAAACACAGCCAGGGAGGCTTGGAGAGGCGAGAGGTGACTGGAATAAAGATCTAGATCAGGCCAGTGCCATGGGAGATGCCAGGGCATGGGGGCCAGGGCATTGGGGAATGGCTGGAGTTGTGAGCAGTGGATGACAGGCACAATTAGAAAGCTGGAACCCCCCGACAAATAGCATCACTGTGTTCTTGTCTAAACTCAACAGTGGACCTGCCTTCTGTCACACCAAGGTGCCTTGGTTACAGACGGGCAGAGTGCAGTACATACACTCTAAACAGACAGTTATTTTAACCGTATGCTAACCGTATGGTAATATGTATTTGGCTTGGGATAGAAAAATGAGCTGATAAACAATGAGTCTACTTTACTGAATTTTAAAGGTATTATTGTCACAGTTCCTGAAATAGGCTCAAGTGTATTCTCATACAAAATAAATTACTCTATTTCACTGACAGATGTGTTGGGGGGGGGGGGGGGATTGATAGGCTTGTGGACTGCGAAGTAGCTAAGTAGCATATTACCTAACTCCAAGTTGGCTTTCTGCAGTTTTCTGTCATTTGTCTTGCTGACATGGGAGCTTGTGTGAGCTACACCGTTAGATCATTTGTCACAGCGGTGCTCAAACCCCCCCCGTTACTGTATGTGCTTGGGGGATAATGACAATAATGTGATGGTTTGCTTTGAAAAATGCCACGAGGTGTCGAGCAAATGAAGATTTTGAAGAGAGAGAGAAGAGAAGTGCTTCTTTGGGGCTGTGCGTTATACGTGCCATCTACACCACCTTCTCTGTGCTGCTGGTCTCCTTTTTACTGACCGTTCACCATCGTTCACAGCCTCCACATTAAACTCCTCTCTCTCTCTTCCTCCATCGTTCAGTCTTCTCTCCACATTCATCTCTCCTTCTCTTCCTCCATCGTTCAGTCTGCAATACACATTTTATGCTTCCTTATGGAACTATTTTCAGCCAAACCTCCCCGTCCCAAACACAAGGAGTCTCTCTCCTTCACCATGCAAGCTATACATTTTTGTAGTTGGCCAGTAGGGAAGAGAACCTAATGGGAAAGAAGGCAGAGATTGAAAGCATTTAAAGTATTTTGTGCGTGTGCATACATATGTTTGTGAGAGCATGACGTGTGTGTGCAGTACATGACCAGTGTTCTGTGTATGGTCCTGCGGCCTGAGCAGGTTCAGGAGATCTTAAGAGTAACCTTAGCCTCATTATTTTGCCTTTACTACCACAGAGCCAAGGCTGTGTGGAAATACCAGGTTTTCTTGTCAGCACACAGAGCGGGCAGGTAACAAATCATGAGGGCTGAATTTGACAAAAAGTGTATACAGCACCTTTAAGGAGTCAGTGTACCATACTGTAGATGTCTTGATAAACATGATATTTTCTGATAAATCACATACTGATTACAATATATTTAGCAGCATTGATTATTACAAAAATGTGACATTTGCTATGAATAAAACCAACACATAATAACATTGACATTTGTAAGTCACTTTTTAAAAATGTTTTTGACATCTTATTGTTAGGAGATAAACAAAGACGGATAGAAAGCTATAGCTGCAGTATTCCCACAGAACACATCGTAGATGTCAGGATCCCACAATCAAATCCTGCCTTTACCTCTGTGCCCCAGGCTCAAGCATTTACATGCAGCGCTACAGTACAAAGGGATTGGAGAGAGACTCTGAGAGAATGAAACAGAGGGAGAAGAATAGAGGATTGATGGGTCCACAGCAGAACGGGTTTGTTTTCGTTTCAGTCGATGGTGCTAACCACTAGCCGTGCTATAGCTAGCCTACTGTAGCGCCACAGTGTCGGGAACGCTGTTCAAATGTTTAGTGCTGTGGCATTATCGGCCAGACTTCGTGTGAGCTCCCTCATTGGCTAATGCTCAGGAGTGCTATCCTACTGAGCGCGATGATTTTTATCCAATTGGATACTGTATTCTTTTGCCTGATGACATCGCATTGAATAGTGAGTGATTCATTAGTACAACTAAGTTAGCATCACTAGCCGTTAGCAAGCAGGCTCGGTAAACAGGCAGTTTGATAAACAGGCTTGGCTGCAAAAAAAAGAATTCTCAGAGAACCACTCAAAGGACCAACCAGCCCATGACACCCTCTCCCATCTGTTAAATAAGGTCACCCTCCCGCTTTCAAGGTTTACAGGTGTGTGGATTCAGCTGGCAGCTCAGCCATGGTGTGTGTTGCTTAGAAGGAAGTAACTGTGGCATCTGAAATGAACCTGGGTCACAACCAACCTGCCCACTATAAATGAACCCCGAGCATCCCACAATGGAGGTGGAGGAACGGGGGTGTAAGAGACATACTGTAGGCGCCACCTGTGAGCCACACAAACATTTAGTGAGTATGGCCCAGGCCCACAAGAGAACAATGCACTGCACCATTTTCCAGCCAATGGTGATAGGCTAATGTGAGCAAATTGCGCCAGAGTCACATTTTGCCACTCTCTTCACTTTCCTAGACATGACAATTAATTAACTTTTTTTTTATTGGTTTCCTTTCATTTATTAACTATTTGGTGACTTGCGGGCGAAGATCAGCAACACTGCAGAACTCCTTCATGTGTTTGGTTTTGCATAAAGGATCCATAAGCAACAGACAGGAATTTGCAGTTAGAGTTTGTTTTGGTTGTCCCCATTATTTACTTGGTAATATTTTGGGACCAGGAACAAGACAATGTCCCTGTTGCTTTGGGTCTGTGGTTTTGTGAGGGCCAGCGAGCCAGGTGGAACCCCTGGATCGCTCTCAAGAACATTTCCATCGTCCTCCAGTTGGAGAAGAAATTAACTTTGTCCTGAAAGGTGCATCGATTTTTGTACCCCCATTTCTTTTCTCTGGTCTCTCTCTCTTGGTTTCTCTCTCTCTCTCTCTCTCTCTCTCTCTCTCTCTCTCTCTCTCTCTCTCTCTGTCCCTCCCTCTCTTTCCCACTCTCTCTCTCACTCCCTCTCTCCCTCTCTCTCTCACTCACTCTCTCTCTCACTCACTCTCATTCGTTAGCTAGCAGTGGGGATCAGAGGAGATGGAAACTTTTCAAAGTCTCTCCTCTCGTTTTTCCTCACTCGTTTCCTTCACTTTTCTCCGCCTCCCTTCCTTCCTCGTCTCCTCTGCTCGTTCCTCCTCTCCGGACGACCATCTCCTCTCCCTTTTCCTCTATACCCATCAGCTCTGTTTTCTCAATGTTCTCCCTCCCTCCCCTCCCCTCCCCTATCTCCCAAACCCCCGCCCCGCACTTTTTTTTCTTCTTTCTTTTAAATATAAAATAATTGGTCATATTTCTAAACTAAATGACATTATGGGAAACATCTTGATAGTATTCTGGCACCTGGTGAAACAGCACACATTGCACAAGGCACCGTGGTTTAGAGTCAGGCGCTCATATTTACCAAATAGTGAGAATGGATGATATTTTCGCAGCCATGTTTGGACATTCTTTTGAGTTGCACTGTTACATTGGAGCAACACACATTGCTTTGCCTACATTTTGTGTTGCCAATATTGTCCATTAAAAAATATGCAGCATACAAGCGTATATACATTTGTATAAACATACACTCTCCCATATGTTGCAGTGATTTCTCACTCTGGTGCTCCGGTTCTTGGGCTTTAATATTTTAAAGACGTTTCAGAATGGGAAAGACAGATAGACACAGACAGACAGACAGACAGACAGACAGACACACACACACACACACGCAAACACACAAACACACCTGAATCTATTCAATGAAACACAATGAGTCTTTCAAGAAACCCTATAAGCCCTATACTTATTGCAAGACAATTATTGCAAGACATAAATATATATATATATATATATATATATATATACACACACTTTCAAACTTAAACTTAAAATATACGCTTCCCTACCGCACACACACACACACACACA
>JAODUK010001385.1:0-12891 GCA_027564635.1 Typhlichthys eigenmanni | reverse complement strand
GGGGGGGATTGTGAGCTGACGTCAACTCTTATGCTCCCTTCACGTCATATCAGAATTACGGCAAATACGAGTGTCCAATTTGGAAATAGCACATGAACGACCCGACCTCTCAAGTCATAATTTTGAGTGGGACATAATAAAAATAAAATGTTTAATAGTTCACAGAGTTGATGACCTTCAACCTTTCAACATGACAGAAAAGAGGAAATAATTTAGTATCCATAATTTAGAGACTTGCGGTGCGGAATACATTGCATATAAAAAAAAGAGAGGTTTTTTTTATTTATTTAACGTTCATCTGTTACAGCTTTGTCTTACAATAAGGCTAGTTTTTAAATTGTTGTTTTTTATCAGGTACCAAGCAAAGATCTGAAACACACATGGAAATGTGAAATAAGTAAATTATAAATTCTAACGCGTGCAAACACTAAAAAAGAAGGAATGTTGCGCTTTTATTTAATTTACCTCCAACAATAAAGCACAAGTATGACGTAGAACCCTCTGACAAGCACATGAAAGCAGCAATATATGCATTTTATTATTTGTTATAAACTAGTTAGATGCAATAAAAGAAAATATTTTTAAAAGAAAATCTATTATCCATCTACATTGTACAATGGTATTTACATCTTTGACTACATATTTACAGTGCTTCATATAGCTCACGATAATATGGACAATTACACTAGATACCGATGAAGAAAGGTGTAAAGTTTATTGTGCGTGTGGCTGTGTGCTAGGCCAGGAAAAAAAATAGCAACAACATTCAGTGGTTATTTCATGGGTTGGAGCGGGGCCTGTAAAACAGTAAATCAATGTTATGGCTGTGTAGACTCACATGGAAGCCCTCTGGCCTTGGAAGAGCCTGCTGTAGTCCTCCCTCAAGCCACAGATATAGCTAACAGCTTCACCCCACACCTTCTTCAGCATAACTAGCGGCAGCTGAGTTTTAGCCTCTTGTACTACTTGTGACATAAGGGAAACCAGGACAGATGCACTATTTAGTGTGTGGAAGGAGACTGGAAGCTGTTAAACATGACATACTTATTGGTCCATGAATGAGTGTTTAGTGAAGATTACAGGTAAACACCCTACTTAAAAAGGTGGAGTCTATCATTTGGAGAAAGACTGTGGATATCTGAACTTGATTGTAACAAAAACGCTTCTCCCTTCTGTGCCATTGGGTGCTCCCTTAAAAGCTCTGGCCCGTACATTAGAAGCACATTGCCAAGGCTGGGATAATGTTTTGTGGCACGATCTGCACCCCTTTGTTTGTGTTCCCGTTTACAGAGCCAGGGCTGTGTACTGTAGAAACCCCAGGTTGGGTAACTAGAGTAGATGTTCGCAGAATTTGGCAAAAATGTATTCGCTTACAATTGTTAACTCCACCTTTAAATAGTAAAATGTTATTTACTAAAGTCCCAAAGAATTCCCAAATATATTGTCCAACTGGCTTATGCATAAAGTCACTGAGAAACAACATTTACCAGTACTGTTGACTTTATCAGGCAAATGTCTGGCACTAAAAGGACCGGAGTACTTGGTGATGCTCTTGTCAAACAGGTAGACAATGTAGCTGTCCCATCCTCTCTACACAAAGGGGTGGGGGTGGGTGGGGGGGCAAGATCACCAGTTGAACAGCAGTCACACAAGAGAGCATCACTAGCTAAATGCAAGCGCACTGAATGAGGTAGAGCAACTGCTATACACACACACAGTACACAAACACATCCTTGTCTGCGTAACGCAACAGCAGTATATTCGGTCATATACAGCACCAACAAACTCTAAAACGCTAACAATGTTAAGAAGAAAATGGCTTACCACCCCCTCTAAGACACACTGCGCAGCAGGCTTTCTGGGGTCAAGTGACACCCCTGTTTCTTGCAGTAGCTCTTGATTGACCACCTCTATCTTGGTCTCACCCTCGATGCGCATCTGCAGGCTGTGGAGGCTCTCGTCTGGGGCCAGCTGGAAAGAATGGACCTGTGCTGTGGTCATGTTCAGGATGTGGACCACCTGCAGGCAGCAACATGTTGTCAAACTTCAGCATTTGACTACACACTGGAAACACAGCATCTCTACTAAAAGACAATTACCCCCCTCATATCTTTCACATTCTCAGAAGCATGAGAATAACAAACACCTATTGTATGCAAGAGACATTTAACCCATTTGATGCCTTAAAGGCCGGGTCAGTCATTCTCGAGAACGCTTGCGAACTTTGAGCTGTATGTAAATGCTATATGTATCCGCATTCCTCTGCGGCGCCGCCTCACACATGGAAATGCATTAAGCAGCAAAGAGTAGTGCTACGGCTTTGTTTATGTTCCTATTTACGGAGCCAGGGCTGTGTAGAAGTATCTGATAATAACACACACAGACAGAGAATGATAAGATAGCAAAATGCGAGGAGATTTTTGTTGAATTTGACAGAAAGTGTATTAGCTTACATTTAGAACAAGAACAAAACATACAAAAACATCACCACACCGGTCTAAAAAAGGGCTCTGGAGGTTACAGACCTTCATACTTAATATCTGCTCCAATACTTCAAAACACTGGGGCTTCTTGTTGTCAGGATTCAGTTTGCCACCTCTCCGGATCGGATCCCAATTTAACATCAGCTGTAGCAGGGCTTCCATTGGCTCCAAGAGCGTCCTACATATTCATGATTCAAATACGCATACGGGATTGAGAATGAGATCTCCCCAGCCTTTGGAATTTTCATATAAACGTGAACGGTGCGGCATCAGAATAAACCCAAATTGACTTGTGGACAGAAAGTCAGTGTTTTTCCCCTCCACCAGGAACGGTTCCTGAGGACATTTAGCAGGACGGTGGAGACACTGCTGGGTCAATCATGGGGTGCTGACCTGCTGAGGTTGTTGGGATAGGGGAGCTGCGTGAAGAACCTGACTTCTCCGTTGGGTTCCTCCACAGCCATGATATCTTTGGGACCTTTGTTCCGCACTTTGCTGGCCCTGTGAAGAACAAGACAATGGCACATTAATAGGGCTTTAGGCATTACAACACAGTATGAACAGCAGCACCTTCAAACAGTGGCACACACACCATGCAGCAAGTACACATTTTAAATGACATTGCAACATGCAAGTCATATTTGACAGATATAAATTGTATGATATTGCATAGACTAAGTAAAATATTAAAGTAAGTCTTAGCGTAATATTGCACTTGAGGCAATACAAAATGACTTGCTTCACAAGCATGTTGAAAAGGCCTTTTCACAACTGCCTGCGTACATTACATCACATACACACACACACACATGCGTAACCATCTCATCCACCTACCACTGTACAGGCTGTAGGTTGTGTAGAAAAGGCCGAAAACCACAGCTGCATTCAAATACCATGGTGCCAAAACTCCAGTAATCCACAGTCACAGTGTACGGTTTATTCTCAAAGAGCTCGGGTGCCTGGGGAAGACATGCACTGCATTAGATGTATCATTCCATTCATCCATTACTAAACTAGTTTAAATACTGTCAATCTCTCACCTATGGGTTTTAATAATAGAACATACGTGTTCCTAAATAGCAGACTACATACCTGCTCATTGCACAAGGTCAAATTACCACAATTAAAGACAATAAAAACACTGCCTCCTAGTTGTGCAGATGCAGCTGTGGTAATATTAATCAAATATATTCCTCAACCCACTGGTGTAATGTCCCTCTATGTATGTGTATAAATAGCCAATTCTCTACCTGCAAAATGATTTTGAGTGTACATGGCGTAAAATATATATACTTTATTTATATCAAGAAGAAATATACAGGATGAAATGTATAATTAATGTTGTTATTTCTTTTTATACATTTACTTTTATGGTGTATACTGAAATGATGCGTCTGTGGGGACTTACCAGATATTGGAGAGTGCCAACAAAAGATGTACACAGACTGCCTTGGTCCAAGTCTTTAGCATAGCCCAAGTCAATGATCTTGTGAACCATCTTAAAACAAAACAGAAAATAGGCATAAACATTACCTCCCATATGGAGAACATCTAGGACATAGAGAAGGGGAGAAAGAATAGAAAAAAGAAATATATATGCATATACTGACGTTACCTTTCCATTGAAGTCTTGTAGCACTATGTTTTCAGGTTTGAGATCTCTGTGTATTATCTTGTTTTCGTGCAAATACTGGATGCCGGATCCTAGAAAACAACATTTGCATGCATTTGGCTTGTGTGAATGCTGTCAGAAAGTCATGCATTTAATTGAAAACAATATTAACAATATCAACCGTGTGCTAGCTTGAAGCTAGCCCCACAATAATAATAATAATAATAATACCACTAGTGTACAATTAGTGCGCCCAATTATAAATGCGATTATAAGTCACACAGCGTTAACCTCTATTGCGGGTCACAGACTGTACACACCAACATCGTTGAGTAGTGACAACACCTCACTCTCTTTCAAGCCACAGCAATTTTCAGGTTTGCTCAGCATCTGTAAGACAAACACACATCTTTAGTACATACTGTACAACCTCCCGCACATATTCCAACACACACGATTTACTAATGATAAATCCAAATACCATTTGCTGTAGAGGATTTACCATTTCAGCATAACATAGTTAGCCTCGCAAGACCATCCTGATCTAGCGAGTTTCAGTTTAATTTCGCTGTGAGAATCAGTCTGGAAAGCCTCAGAATCATTTTGAATGTGTCCGAGTAGCAACTGAACTTTTCAATCAGCGTCGTGTTTATAGCTATAAGGTATGGTTTAAGTGTGCAGACCATGGTGCTGACAGCGAAAACGACCAGATGGTTCATCCAATCAACTGCCAAGTACCTACCATTCACAAACGGTTTCAATGTAGGGCTCCCCAGATGGACTTGTGAAAACAATTCCTCTGGCATGTCAGGTTATAACATAGTACCGTGTGCAAGACATGCATTATGTAGCATAGTGTTTCTCTCACATCTATAGGGGTGCTCAAATGCACATTATAATGACAATAATAATGAAAACATACATTTTTCTAAATAAGATCTATTTAGATTAGCATATTGTGGAGCCTGTGGTGATAATTATATAATGTGTTAAGATATGAGTCCCGGTCATAACCTTTCTTAGGTCTCCCTTGGAGCAGTACTCCATGGCCAGCAGTGGAAGATCATTTAAGGCTATGTGTGTCATTTCCTTTGGCACATCTCGGGCTGTCACAACATTGATATGATTTAACCTGCACAATTAGAGGAGTACAAACAAACAACATGGTCAGAAACATGCTAACATGTATGGATAATTAAGCAGATTTGCCGCAATAATAGACTAGAATATGTCACCTTTCACAAATTATCCCCTGTACCACACCCAAAAGTCACACTTTCTATCTCACGACCAAATCTGTAAAAATTCAGGTCCGGTGTTGCTTCCTGTTACATTGTATTGATGCTTGGATCTCCAACTGCCACACTGCACTCTTGCTACTGTGGTGAAGACATGCTGTCTAAATAATGATTCTGTAAGGACGTGCATGTTACACCAGAAAGTGCCAGAACGTCTCACTGTAATACGAGTACAGTATGTGACAATGTCTCATGAATACCTCTAGATGGAGAATTAAATAGGCTAAGTAACAACGCCACTCTCATAATATGAAGGTTGATAACACTAAACTACCAGAGTTAGATATTAGTCAGCCCTAACAACTGGCATTAGGAAGTACAAATAAAAAAACAAGACAAACTTTTTCATGATCTGTATTTCTCTGCTCCATCTGTCCTTATTTCTTGGGCTCAATTCCAGGCGGCACATTTTCACAGCTATTTTTTCATTAGTTCCCTAGAAACCGAAGAGCACACAATATGCAATATATAAACTAACCATCTTTAAAATAATCAAAATCAAAATACATCCACGTTGTGGTAAATTTCACAATTCTAGGTTAACATTACAAATGTGTTGAAGACTATTAGGGCAATATGTCCTTATATTTTATCAGGTGCTTTTTATATTATTTCTGCACTGGGATCAAACTCACGTGATGTCGGTAAAGATAAACATGTGCAAAGCCGCCCATGCCCAACCTTTCCATTAATTCCCAGTCTCCGCAGTTTTGATTTTGCCTGAAGGGAGGCTTCTCCATGATGATGCCAACTGTAATAACAAATGCCATTACAACACGATACATACATTAATAACCATATTGTGTATATCACTGTATTTACAATACAATTTTAAACCATATTAGCTTTCAAACTCAAATATTTACATGTTTTAAATTATAGGCTCTCAAAATGAAACTACCGGTATAAGTAAATTCATTTTATATCAATAATACACAGCTAACTATCCATATATAATACAGTTGATGTCATCACAACAACGCTGTAAATTTGACGTTGTGAAAATATATTACCGTCCTGTCTATTCCAGCGAGGAAATGTGTAGCAGGTCCAAAACGAATTATTCGCTATATATTAAGAAATATTGGAAGTTATGGTGGCTACGTCTGCTAATTAGCATTAGCATATCTGGGCTCAGTAGCCCTACTGCAGAAGATAGACGCAGCCATTTGCTAGCCACTTACTAGCATTAGGAAATAAACGTTTTCGACAGCTAAATAATGCCTCTTGTACTGTGACATGAGTCATTCAGACGAACGACAAGTATAACGTGATATGGCACTTACTTTCTGTTTCTACGAAAATGTCATTAGCCGTGTCTTTTCACAAAACAACGGGATTACGATGGTCTTGTTGTCAGATAAGACATGGATGTGTACTTTCCTAGTAGTGACGTCACCAGAAACCCGGCTGCTTATTGCAAGGAAACGGGGGCGGGTTTGATATTGGCTACAGTATGCGGTGTGCTGTAGTGTGTAGCCTATTTTGGCTTGATATCCATTTTACTATTTGCATCATTCTTCTTTTCAATTAAAACAAAATGAAATGTACAGTTAGGCTATGTTGTTCTATGATATTTTTCAAAGTAAAGTTTAACTAACATTTCAATATTTATTTATAACAGCCAGTAGGCTATGGGTGTACTTAAAGGAAACGCATGCTCTCTCTCTCTCTCTCAATATTAAGGCTAATTACTCCACTACAGTATATTGTTTGTAAATTAGTTTTATATGTTTTAATAGGTAGAAATCTTTAATCCATAGGTTTCATCCATTGGTTTGTTTATATAATGCAATTCATAGTACGTGGCTTTATCTCACTAGTTAATGTGCTATCTGCATTGCAAGAGAGACAAGAAGCAATACACCTTACCACTATTAAAAAAGACACCATGTCTAAGCCTATATGAATATGAGTCCCTATGTGCAACTCACTTACTTGACTATACTTCTCTCATTGTATCAAGAATATATATTTTATAATTTATTGACATGATAAGTCTACTTGTTTTCATATTGTGTATCATCATTCCACTGCTAGTCCGGCCAACTGAATGCAGGATAGCTGGCCCTTTGGTTACTGAGTACGCCTGATCTTGTGCAATTGGTAGCCTAACGTTTCTAACGTAACTAACAGGTAAGCTATAATAACTTTGTTCAGGCCTATTGAAATGATAGATTCATGAAACCTTTGAAAACACTTTTATTTTTCTATGCCTCCCAAAAATGAGAAGCTCACAAACAACATGAATTTAAACAAGGCCGTGACACATGTAGCCTACGTATAGCCTAGACCTAGAATGAACATTGCTTCACCTGCATCATAAAAAAAAGAGAAAGAAAAACACTGATATGGCTCAGACCCCCTACATGTAAGTCATTGTTTAATGAGTGGTCATTTCTCTAAAACACACCAGAGTAAACCGAATTAAACTTACCCAATGCTTCACTCATGTTGAGAAAAAATATATATAAAAAAAGCCATGACCTACCACATATTCACCTTTCATGTGGGACTCTAAACTAAATATAAATTAAAGCAGATATATATGTATATCTCATGCTTTATATACATGTCACATTCACAAGTGAGGCTGGAGAGAGTGGACAATCACCAGATAATTATATGTTCAGGAAATAACTGCAGGTGTACTGAACAGTAGCCTACACTACCGCAGGGAAAGCCAACGTGTGCGTATAACATACAACAGGGATGGTAAGGTTTCAGAAGTTCAGCGCTGTCACTAGGGGAACCAGTGATTTCCACACAAACCAGATGCCATGGAGATTCTGCAGCTTCTTTGTGATGATGTCAGAGGCTAATGGCAATGAGTGGGAGAGAGGAGGGGTGTCCATGGAGATCTCAGTGAAACAAGCTCTAAAGAGCTGCTTTCCTTTCACACCAGACAGTCCTAACGGGGCGGTATACTGTCTTATACCATTGCTGTCTTGAACGCATGCCTCATCGGTTAATGAACAGAATGTGCAAGCGATGAAGCTGTCACTCGCATGAAGTGATTTCTGATATAGTTTTCATATAGTACCTAACAGTTATACATATACTGCTAATGGTTTCCCTAGGCAGACCATACATTCTCCTTTTTGTGAGGATGTCTTGCAGTCATAGCAAAACAGGCTGCATTCGACAGATTGTCCACATTGCAACAACAAAGTCAAATAGACAAAATGAATACACCGCTGTAATGTCAATATTCATAACAGGCAAAAGACAGTATTGGGCCAGATTATAAATAAAACAGATATCAGTGAAATGTCAGGAGTGGGAAAAACATTCTAGAAAGAAACAAGGTGTGGGGTGTGAGAGAGGAAATTATAAATAAAAGGCAAACAAATATGTGCTAAGAGGCCATGCAAATGTCAAGACCAAACATTCAATTATCTGTCCTAAAGACTGTACAATTCAATTCAACTGGGCATACAGCAACAACCGAACAGACATAGCTGGACAAACGCTGGAACTTACGTGGCACAACATGAAACTATAATCTTACAGCCACTTTAAACAGCCTTCCCTGACTGGCCCGCGTGGCCAAAGCATGCATACAGTGACATTTCCTTATAGCAAGATACACAGGTCAATAACAGTATTCACAATTTACTGCAATGCCCCCAAACACCCCCCACCCCAACACAACACTCTCTCCCACGCACACAGACACACCATTTGACACTGACAGTTTTCACAAACAAATCCTATCCTATAGCCCTACAATACCCATCCTCAAGTGGATGGGTTGTCACCATGCTTTATGCAGTGCAGATGTAGCAGGTGTTCTTATGGCTGAAAAATTAACTGAATGTCGACAGCGCTCCCTGCTGGAAGGATGCTGGCACTGCAGCTGTTCAAGGTGTAGTTTTCAAGCCTGAGTAGAAAATGGCTAAGAATCAGCAACGCAACATTACTGACTAGAAGACATGTTGGAGACAAATATGTTTACCTTTTCCATCATTAAAAAAAACAAAACAATATGCACACTGTGAAATGTAAAAATCATGCGGTAAATGTTTTCACCAGTGATTGTTTCTTGTCTTTCTTCCACACATCTTTAATAACACAAACCTGATGCAGTTTTTCATGCTATTAATTCATACATTGCCTTGCTATTTAATCAGGATTTTCTCTACCCATCATAATGCAATAGTTTTAAATATATCCTTGATCACTTACTATTCTTACATACATACACTGGAAATCATGTAATACTCATTTTGTGCTGCTGGTTTTGTTACCATTTAAATAGACATTATCAGTTCAAAGTTAAAAGCTATGACAATCATTATGAAATCAACACATTTGTAACTTTAGGTACAAGAAAGGCCATCCCTATATGTACTTTATGGGTGTTCACAATAGTGTGTGTAATATATTGTAAATATACTGTCAGGTATTATACAATATAAGCATTCAACATTTACCCAGATATATACAACATATCCCGTATGTTTACAATGAATATGGATAACATAATCCTTTATATTGATTATCTAATTTCATCATACACTTTGACATACTGTAGGTTACACAAGAGGAGTAGGTTTGACATCGACAAACAACTGTAAAATACCATAAAAACATTGAAAAACCGCAAACATTCAGGGTCTGCCTGGTGGGTTTCAGGGTTTATAAATGAAAGGTTATAAGTACGTGTAGATGTTACATGTGGCTAAACGCCAGCATGAAAGAAAAGGGCAATGCAACACATGTTAACTTGTGGCAGCTCTTAATCTGGCAGCCAAAACTGTAAAAAATTAAAAAAAAGCAAAAGACGAGCTGTGGTGGATGCAGGCATGCAGAATCACTTGAAAAAACGACATTCAGCCATGAAGGATAAAGAGAACTTAGCAGCACGCCACAGAACCGGAGCCAACGCATCAGAATCTAAAGCATCTGTTCCGGGGGAAGAGGGGTGGGGGGGAGAAGCAAAATAAGACGGCGTCCATCTTGCTGAGACGCAATAAGATTAAGTACGGTACTCCTGTACGGTACGTGACGTTGTGGTGCACCAGGGAGTTTAGTGAGCTTCTGCGGACCGCATTCCAACCGGTTAGAACTCGTCTCTGACATCAGCTGAGCATAGAGGAGATGGAGTCGGAGAGAGAGGTGCCATGCCATTTCCTGCCCTCCCCAAAGATGCAGCATGTCTACCTCCTCCTTAGCCTGGACCCAATATACACCGCTATATGAACGTTAGCTCGTGGTCACCTTGACTTGACTTCAGAGGTCTTTTAGTGTAACGTTCAGGAGCTACAACCGTGTGCACGTCAAGCTCCTGCGTGGAATGTGAACACACCTCAGTGGTGTGGCAAAAAACAACAAGCTGCAGTGACTCAGCAAAAAACTGGTGACCTCGTCGAGTCCAGCAGGTGCGTGGCGCCAAACCAAGGTCACCACAAATCACCTATGTGAAACACAGCGGCTCAACTGTATAACACACGCTTCTCACCAGATGAGAGTAGAAGAAGAAGAGTGAGGAAGAGAGGGGCTGGCGGGGGAGGTGCCCCTCGACAGAAGACCAGCAAAGACCCAAAAAAAAAAAAAACCTAAACCTCCTCCCCTTCCTGCACCGCGCCCCTCAGTACGACACCCCCCCTCCCCCTCCTCCTTCTCAGACCTGCTCCCTGCACCTGCCACCTCCCCCCACCACCCCCTCCCTCCTCCGTGGCCTCACTTCTTGACGGCTTGTCGGTAGCTGTGTCGCTGACCCTCGTGCCGCGGCTTGCCGCCCCCGCCCCCGCCGCTGGCCCCGCTGGCCCGGCTGCTGTCGCCCCCGCCCCTGGTGCTGCTGGCCTGGCTGGCCTGGCTGCTGTCCTGCAGCGTGGGGCTGGACTGCGCCCTCTGCAGGCTGCCGTCCTCCAGCAGCTGGGACTCGAACGCCGACAGGTCCTCCTCGCCACTGCGGATCTTGGCGCGCAGGAGCATGGCGTAAGTCCCGTACCGCGTTTTCTGGGGAAGGAGGGGGGTGGGGGGAGGAAGGAAGGGGGGTGGGGGGATGGGGGGGCGCGAGATAGGGAATGTCATAATTCACAGACTTTAACAACTGAATGAGGTTGTTACATGAAGTTGTTAAAGCTGGCTTTCCCCCAGATGTACCCTTTGTACCTCCCCCTCCCTTCACCCGCTGGCTAACCTCAAACTCCAGGTACTCGTCCCGTTGGCGGTACTCGTCCAACTCGCGCCCTTTGACCTTGCGGTCGGGAGGATAGGAACGGAGCTCGGCAAGTTCAGTGGAGATGGAGCGGAATCGGGACTCGTGGGACTTGACCTGCTCCTCCTGCACGCATTCAACGACAATAAGGTACTGTGGATTTTTTATATGGTAAAATGCACTGGTTTATTTATGGCCCTGTATTAAGAGATACTTCAGCACCCTTTAAATGGAAGATATCTTAACATTTCTCTGTACTAAATACATATATGGATTAATATACTGGTGCTTGAGAATAGTAGCAAAGAGCAGAATGTCATATAGAGTTGCTATAAGCTAAGAAAGCTATACCAGAGAGAATATCATTTAACAGAGAGGTTCTAATGGACGGTACTTCCTCATTTGATTCGTTCCATGCAAGTCGAGAGATTTCACCACAATATTGCCCATTATTTCTCTCTGGGAGCGTTAATGTGTATTTTGTGTATATAACATGAATTCCCAAGCACATATGATCAATCTGAGGCCAGGACTATATCTCTGCAGCAAACTGTTGTGAGGTAAATTGACATTGTCATTGTTTTCATGCATTGTAGATGTAGCTGTCTGGGCGCTGCTTACGTCAGCCTCCACATCAAAATGCCGTTGGTGACACGCCCACTAATGAGACCTGCAGCGTCCCATTTTACCTCAGAGTGCTTTGACATGGTCCCTGGCAGCAATGGCCGGCTAAACCTCTTCTGGGAGCCGATGGCTGCTGGGAAAGGGGAGGCCGAGAACATGGCCGCCACCGTGTTGATCCGAGTGATCCATGACTGCATCTGCTCTGCGTTCCTGTGAGGTGTAGCACGCACGCACGCACACACACACACACACACGCTTACTTTCCATGGTGTGTGCTCACGTGCACACGCAGCTAGCTTCCAGCGTCAACGGGAACGCAGACTAGCTGATGATAAAATAAATGACTTCGCAGACAATTAATCAAATTAAGAGGAAAGTCGGTTGTACGTTGACAGAGCGATTAGCAGCCCATGGGAATAATCAGATTGAGACAGACTCCCCTGCTCCAAGTCCCCGATGAGATCAGAGAGAGAGAGAGAGAGAGAGAGAGAGAGAGAGAGAGAGAGACAGGTAGACGAAGAAGGAGAAAGAGAGAGAGAGAAAGAAGGATAGAGCGGGAGAGAGAAAGGGCAAAGAGAGCAAGAGAGAAATCGAGAGGCAGAATGAGGGAGAGTGGGCGTGTGAGAGAGAGTGAGAGAGAGATAGAGAGAGAGAGAGAGAGAGAGAGAGAGAGAGAGAGAGAGAGAGAGAGAGAGAGAGAGAGAGAGA
>JAODUK010001384.1:0-12893 GCA_027564635.1 Typhlichthys eigenmanni | reverse complement strand
TATATATATATATATATATATATATATATATATATATATATATATATATACACATACATATGAGTACACTACACGAATATATGTTTTACAAAGATGGAAAATGTCATTAGACAATTTACCTGAACCATGTTGATGAATACTGTTGGTTACTGTTTACGTTATAACAGCTATTTTAGTCTGTGGGAAAAACATTACACATCCTGATTGGTTGAAATGAAGGTATACGGTAGTCCAATAGTGTGAAAGAAAGTATGATTGAAATGTGCATAGCACTGCCTTAAAGACAAATGCTTTTGAACAAAGCTTGTATGAGAGAGTATGAGAATCTCTACTGTACTTGTGCATGTGTGTGTGTGTGTGTGTTTGAGTCAGTGAGTGAGTGACAGACAATGAAAGTTGCAAGCACAGGAAGAAGTTTTCAGTGACCAAGTGAACATTTCCCATAATGACATAGCTTACAGAATAAGGAATTGGAATTGCTGATAGTCCAGTCACTGGAAAAAAAAAGTGGAGGAGAAAGAAAAAAAATAAAACAAGAATAGCCTACATAGTCACTTTTCACAAAACATGGGGTATGTTTTTGCTGACACAGCATACTGTAATGGGTGTAAGTATGGCAGATTGTGCCATACCACACTATACATGGGGACTGTTTGTCACACACTGTGTGAAATGTGCAAATGTGAGTATAGTGCTTTGCCACTACATGGTATTCTGCAATGAAAGGATTTTATTTGGATTTGAAATATTTGCTATTAAGTTTGAGTCACTTCAGGCTAACCAGCAGTCCCGAGTATAGTATAACTTATGACATCTGTGACATCACTCTCGGATAGTCCAGGATATTACGATGGTCAATTTTTCACTTCTTATTAAAAGAAATCTATTTTACTTTGCACTTCAATATACAATGTAATAAAACGGATCTGATGGCTGAATAATAATTGTCAAGTCACAATTTGTAGCTTTGAAAGAGAAGGCTGAAACCGAATAAGTAACCTGAAGGAATTACTATCATAATATCAGTGCACACGTTCAGTAATTGCCATACTGGACATTCAAACATGTACAGAACTGATTATAGCTGTCTGTGTTGAAGGGGCCCAAAGTTCTAGTTCTTGTTATGCGCTGGATTCAGTCTCACATACACGTCTGTGTTGTAGGGTCCCAGTTATCCCCTGGTATAAAAACAATAAATCAATGGGACCCTCCTTGACCCAAACAGAAATCTTATCAACCACTAAGCACTAGCCTTTCAAGGGCTTTATTTCTTGACTGGGAGAAATGTGAAGAATTAATGAACTGTTACATTTTGGCCAGCCAGACGATGCAAGCCTTCATTTGACCAGTTATTCCTGTTCAGGGGGGCAGTGCCGGGCAAGTCTAATAAGAGACAGGCCAACGCCAGCCTTGTCATTAGCTGAAAGGCTGGCAGACCCCCGCTGGCTAATTGGCACAGGATCTCCGCTAACAAGGTCTACCAATCAGCAGGGGTACAGCCAGGCAAGGCGGTGACCACCTCTCCACTGTCCCCAGAACAAAACCCACCCCCCCACCCCAAACAATTTGCCCCCAGACCACCTGACCCATTAATGAAAGAAATGGGAAGCTGATGTATTTTTAATGAGAACGATAAAACTCATGAGCTAAACACACCCCAGGCTTTGCTATTTAAGAAAACTTGGCAAGTCTGTCATTATGCATGGAGTGTCGCCTGCAGCCAGACTTGGTCGTGACATTGTATGCTTAATTCTGGGAAAATTATATAATTATATACACACACACACACACAATTTTGTTATTTTATGTCTTCTCAAGGATTTCACCACTTACAGGTAATTTTTCAACAAGTAAAGACAGTAATGCTGGAGTCAATTCTGGCAGTTATTGTCCAATAACTCAACAGAGCCACTTCCTCCACACTTCCAGTTTCCCTCAGCACACACACATACTAATAATAAGCAGATGACTGGTTCTTCCATCTGTATTTTTTTTTAACAATTAAACTATGACAGGACAGCTAAATGTTGAGCAAAGTAGGTTTTGGAAATGTACAACAATTCTATTCTCCTAGCACAAATGGATCTCATCTGGAAGCAATATTTACATGAAAAACTTAAGATTGCTAGGGGCCAAGGGCATTTATCAAAGGAGACAGAAAGAGAGAGAGAGAGAGAGAGATGAAATAGAAGGATACATAAAATAGAGGGAGCACAGTGAGACAAAACCAGCACTCAAAATGTGTTTTTGACAGCACTGATAGAGCAGTAGTCTTTTGATACACATGATACAGACATTTGACCCGCTCAAATAACACGCTGTTTATGAAACATAAACATTGACATTTCAGTAGGCCAGACTGATCTCATAAACCTGACTTCCAAGATTCTTGGCTGACAGAACATGGGACGTAAGAAAAGCCAAACAGCATCAAAGCGTACTAGAGAGTTGTCAGAGAGAAAACTAACGAGAAAGGAATCAAGCTACTAGCATCTTGCTACAGTGTAATGAAGCAAGTTTCACATTTGGTTTGGAATGTGTTTTTGTGTCTGTACTCTGTAATACAATAAAACAGGCCATTTGGTGTACAAGGTGGACCCGTAGAGAGTGCAAACATACACTCTCTAGGCGTAAGGATGTTATTACGCCCCCTAGATGACTAAGCCAATGATAATGTCTGATTTGGCCCTCTGTGGCCCTTAACAATTAGAGTGAGCCGGGAAGTCCACTATTCCTGAAACCGTTCTGGAATAGGTTGTTTAATAAGGGCGTACTCACACTGGGCCTTGAACTGAGCACAATTGTCCCCCCTCCCCATTCCCCCGCTGGCATGCACTCACACTGCAGTTAACATTCAGGGCCAGGCTAAGCTTACGCCAAAACATTAGGTTGGCTACTTGGTTTCAGGTCAATTATTTTGTCCACATAATCGTTCCACTGGAATATGTCCTTGATGTTCGACGAGCTACTAGATTTACAGAGTGCATCCCGTACATTCAGATACTGAGCACGCAGTTTTTACATTTCCAATAAACATTGCACTTCTGCTGTAGGCCAAAGTGTTCCCTTTGCCGCCATGCTGTTTGTAATTAAACAACTGTCTTGTCGATGACTTCGGTCCCGTGCTCGGGCATGTTTGCGATCACACTGATGCGTACCGCGCCCGGCCACGGTACGGAGGGATCACACTAGTCAAACGAACCGCACTTTGGGGTCAAACGAGCTCGGACACGGTTTAACTGGGCAAAGTGAGTACGCCCTAACAGACAGCAAAGTCAGGTTCTTGCTGTTGCAGCAGGTGATGTCAGCAACCACTTAAAAACCAATCACAAAGAAGGTGTCAGTTGTCGTGCTCAACAAGTGTGAGATTCACACCTGTTCGCACCAAGCAGAGTGCGTACCGACACCCAGTCAGTAGTCCAAAAGGTCTAATCAGCCACACTGTCTGTCTGTCTTGACACCTGTCTGTCCTTACAGTTACTTTAATACTTATCAGTGAAAAAATTGTGTTGGAATGTTATTTCTAGAAATAATCACTGTGTGATCATCAAGTCTCTTAGAGAAAAGGCTGTAAAAGTATATAGGAAGTCACAGAGAAGTGTAGAATGACATCCAGGAAACTGCCGGTCTCTCCTGCCTCAGCAAGTGTAAGGTCAGACTTCACCATCGGTAATACACCAGGCAAAAATGTAATTCATTCTTGAGCAGCAAAGTAGCATGGTGGAAATCATTGCTCTCTTAGAAGAAAAAGACAGCTAACCTCAAATCTGTCAAAAACCACCTCAGGAGCTGTGGAATAATGTTCTATAGAGTGGTGCAGTGCTGGCAGGATGATAGGGCTGAATCTGTATGCTGTTGGATTTATTTATGCTACAGGTGTCATAACCAAATGTTGTGATCATCTGGTCACAATGGCGACTTAGGTATTTCACATTTCAATGAATAAATCAAAATGTCATATTTTGTTTGGATGAATTGATTTAGCAAAAAAAACTATCAAGCAATTACTCTTTCACCTTGATTCAAAAACAGAAAATTACTGAAGATGCATGTATTGCAACTGATCATATTATCTGGCAAGGCTTACAGTATATTACTAATATTTGCTCTCACAATCTACAGTGTGTATGAAAAGCAGGATGCTGCAGGTCTTGCAGATACCAGAAAATGTATTTCTCTCATGACAAGATGAGATAAACTATGATTTATGCAAGTATAATTTGTGGAGGAAATTGTAGACGATTCTTTATTTTGGTACAAATGTTTTTGCAACAGTGGTCAGAACCACTCATTTTCTTTGACGGTGTTTGTCATAGCTGCAAAGCTGAAGTTTACATCTCTTGAACAGATGCAGTGTATGATATATAACATAATAACACACTGTGTTAACCAAATGACAGGCAGTGTACAGCACTGTATGTGTACTGTATGTGTGAAGAAATAACAAAGAGAAATTCTGCTCCAACTCTTGAAGTCATATTTATATATGTTTTCAAAATCACCCTGAGCTCAGACAGCACAGAACTATACCCACAATATCAAAAGAAGAGAGCACAGCTTCTATATTAACAATGTCATTTTGTGATTTAGAAAACTACTACCGTGTTCAAATAATGGGCAAAACAACTTCCATTATATCCATTGTGTACACAATGCAATAGGGACTCAACTGACAATGTATCCAAAAATAAATGTACTATCATTTCAAATAGATTATTGACCTATTTACGATTTCTTCTTGACAAAATGACACAGTCTGATATGTTACCTTGGTTTTGGAGCAAAAATTATATTAGAGCCTGACTACTCATGAAAAATGTGTGGTCAAGAAATGTACACATGGTGTGCACAGTAGCGAAGTCTGGAAGTCGTGCTGAATCTTCCTACTACTGTGTCTATGAGTCTGATAACAGGTTGGCTCCGTTTTCTCTCCTGTCACATCTTCAGCCCGCAGGAATGCTCTATAAACAAGGGGTGTGTCTGCCTTCAGCTACACCTTTAATCGTTTTCTCACCTTCAAATGCTGCCAAACACCATAGTGGTTCCATTTGAAATGAAAAACGAAGCTGTCCTGGATATATCTCTTTTTATTCAGATGCTGGATACGTTTACCTTTACTCACATTTCATTTATCCCTGTTAAGAGTCACCTCCCTCAAACGCAGCTAGAATCTACAACGTTAACCGCTAATGTTTGCAACGTGACCGGCTTACGATGTACAGTATCAAGTTAAGAGCTTTTGGCTGTAGTCGTACGCAGAAAAAAACAAACAGGTAATCTCAACCATGCTTTGCAAGTCATGAAAATGAATAATAATAATGAGGTCACGACCTTCACAGTGCACTGCCCTGCCATGGGATAAGTACTGCGCTAATATGGCCTGTGTCCTCACATTTCTTATAAACCTCTGTAGGGTGTGTTCATGTGGCTAACCTTTAGGCCGTTGGATACAGGTGTGCTGGTTGTCACTCAGGAAGAATCCCTCTCTGCAACGACACTCATAGCTGCCCATCATGTTGACACAAATCTGTTGGCATCCACCGTTCCCTTCCGAGCACTCATCCACATCTGTCACACACAAACAAACACAAGAGAGAAAGTTAATAAAACAGCAGAAGTCACAAACTATTCATGGCTTATCAAAGGTGTTTTAAAGGGATGAGGTTAAGGCGACAATTCTGCCAGTTTGATGACCGACTACTACTGCTTCAGTTCAAACGTTTTTCAGTTCAAACGTTTTTACGACTGTTTTTACGTTTAAGTTTTTACTACCGTTTAAGTTCCAATGTGTCAACGGCTGTTATTTGAGCACCATGAAGCTGGATCAAACCAACTAGAAAAAAAAAGCCCAAGAAGCACAATCCTTTGGCAAGCGCGAAATCTGATCCACCTGGGCCAAAGTACCTGCCGATGACAAGTGTCTGTCAGACTCAAGACGGGAGGAATGCGGGGGGGGGGGGAGAGACAGGGAAAACTGTGGTTAAAAAAAAAGGGGAAAGTGTTATTAGTGTGAGAGGAGCCAGAGTACCAATAAGAGAGCAATCCTCTTTAAATGCACAGCGAGGGCAAAGCCTTTACAAAAAGACAGTCTCTTAAGGCTTATAAGACACACATAACAACGAGACAGACCTTGGCTGACCCACGGTATCAATCCCACCGGTAACTCATTTCACTTCTGCTCATTCTGCACCGATGGCAGCAGAGTGTAATCCAGGTCAGTGCGTGACTCGGAGAGAACAACAAGCCAAAAGCAAAGCGGCATCTATTAATCTTTGATTTATTTATTTCTTTCCCCCAAATGAAAAGAACTTGCACAATGTAGTGCGAGCTGTTGTATTTTATTTGTGCGATGTGTGTTGTGGAGCCTGGTTGCTCCCACAACACCCTATTGCGTTACAATGCACCCGCTTCAGACGTAAAGCTCTCCATTCTTAGATCTCTCTGGAGACACGGGTTGCATCTCTGCAACTTTATCCATTCTCATTTACGACACATCAATAATCTGCTGTATACACAAGCCTCTCTTTTTTTTCTTTTAATAAACCGTCATGCGAAACTAATTTACTGTCTATTTGTCCAGACCGAGAAGGCCTCTAGATTAAGTTTCCTTTCGGGGGAATTCTCGGCCCAGCAGAGTCAGAAATTAAACATCAACCCCCGTCCCCATTGGGGTTTTTTTCCCACACAGTGAAGCGGATAGACTCGGATGCACATTAACATTCAAATATATGCGCACGCACGCACACACACACAACAAAAGGTCTCAGTATCCGATATTAAAGTAGGCTAGTCAAGCCTGACCCCTCTCGCCCTTCAAGGCTTGCCAAGTGTGTTGTCCTGGTTCTGCATCTTTCTTCTAAGCCCCAAAACACATAAGATAGCACTTCAGTGATTCCCTAGGGCACACTGGGCAAATGTGTCACTGTCACATCGCTCAAGGCCACTGGCCACTCATGCCATAGCCAGACGAGGCAGGGCAAACTAAATTGGTGTCACATACAGTACAGGAAGGATCTTGGCTGGAAGATCCAGTTTAAAAAGGGGGAAAAAAACATCTTAGAGTAGCTGCGCAGCTGGGAGGATTTGCATTACCCTCATGGATGTCAGGGCATATGCTTAACGCTCTCATCTCTCAATCTAAGTGATGAAATAGGCAGCTGCAGAGGGAAGATCTTTGAGCTTCCAGTAGCTGCCAGCAACCTGCAGCTGCACCTTTGCAGATAAACCTAGCAACCACCGTAAAAACAGAACCTCCGCAACTCACACGAACACCTAATAAACATGCATACGGCACACACACACACAGACAAAACAGCCCTTAAACCCCAAATGTTACACTCACACAAATCCATCCTCAACACACATGCACACAATGCCCAGGAGATAGGCAGACAACTTCTGAAGACCAGGTGGAACTCTCTTTCAGAACCCCCGCCGCATCAATGAAGGTTTCATTTCCTGATTCCTTCATCCGTCCAAATGAGGCGTCGCCTGTCAGTAGATCTCTCTAGTTTAAATAGCTCCCATAATTGACTGTGTTGTGTACTGGGCAAGGCTTGTGTCCAAAGCAAATATTTCCAAATGGAAAGGGGTTCTGGCAAGGCCGAGAAAAGTGCTCATGTTATTTAGACTTAAGACGTTTTGGTGTTTTTTTCTCAAGGAGAAAAAAAAAAAAAAAAAAAAAAGTTTAATCAAGTAAAATGGATTGTTCAGTTCTGAAAAAATTTGACATGTCCCTGCACCATCCTCGCGTCACTCAAGCTGAAGACGGGAACAGTAAGGTTCAAACGAAGAGATTAATAGATTGGTTGTGTTAGCAGAGGCCATGTCCGTTGGTTTCTCAGATAGCCTTGACTGTATATATAACATTTGGCCTTGTGCTGAGCTCTGGAGCCATGTAAACATGGTGGTTGAGTTACAGAAACTCCTCAACCCTTATTTTGGAGAAATGCTTTTTTTTTCCTCTCTTAAGGTTCAGTGATTCTCCAAGCATTTATTGCTGTGATTGCTGAGCCACAGTTTTCCTGAAGAGGGAAAATGAAACAACCAAACACCATCAACTGACAAAAACTAGTTGTTGTCTAGACAGGAGAGACTAGACAGCGAGAGGTCCAACAGTGGCCTGGTTTGGCATTCAAACGCCCCCGCTCCCCAAACCCCCATTCCATTTACACCAGTTGTGGAAGCACACGCACGCACACGCACGCACGCACACACATACACACCATAACAAGGCATCAAATTGGAGACAGACTCAGGGACATTCAAGAAAACATGGAAGGTGCGCCGGTGTTGCTTCATCAGGTGAGCACATTTGACTGAGCATCAGCAAGCAACGAAAAGCACACTGCACTATAGCCCAAATTAAAATGGGGTGACCCCTGTTTTTTATAACTAGATTATGGGATTTCCTATTTCATCTCCTAGAGTTCAATGACTCCCCCGCTCCAAAACTACTTGATTGTACAGTGACCATGTTTGAACCCAGACAAATGAGTGCGAGTGAGACCTGACACTGGATTTGATTTAAACAGCCAGCCCCAATCAGCCCTGTGTCAGCTGTGCAAATTGATATGTTGCCAGAATCCATGTCCATCCATCCGTTCACACACGCACACACACACAAACACACATCATAGAGGCATGAGTGACACAGATATGGTTTTATGGAGGCACTCATTCAGGTCTGAACAACTGATTAGGGTGCATCAAGTACTTTTAATGTTTGTTACGCTGTCTAGCCCAATGTGATCCATGTCTGCTCAGACAAGTTTGTCAGACTTTGGCCTGGTCTCCCAGGTAACCATTTTAATAAATAACCACCAGAACCAAATCCAATATTTTGCTTAGTTCTAAAAAATAAATACTAATAATAATAATCATATTTCTCAGTTCCTCCAAAACAAGCCTGGAAGTATTCTAAAAACAAACAAGAGGATAAGTGTTGTGCCAAGGAGACGAGCGCCCCACAGTCTGTCTGATGCTTACATCCCTAAGCACAATCTGAGGCTTCAGTCCCGCTGCCAGTGGGCTCAGCTGGAATTGGTCATTTCACGGTGGAGGGGACTGAACAATTCGGACTGAGAGTGTTGATATACTCTTCAGGAGCAAGCTAATGCAGCAATCTCAAATCCGCCACGCAACTCATCACTCCAGCTCCCCTCCTCTGAGCTGTGGAGACAGAACTCCTGCCCAAACCTGATCCCTGCATGCCACAACAGCAGGAATGTATGCCACACGTCAACCAGTAACGCGACTGCTCATGGACGGCTGGCTGGAAGGGGGTTGGGTACTTGCATCTGCACTACAAGGACCATTGGGCCGTCCCAGCAGCAGGAGGTAAGGTTTCACCACAAACCATTCTAGACACCAGGGAGATGATTGAGGGTTGTATTGTTGGGAAGAGAACATCTCAACAGCCAGGAGAGATTTAAATGTGATGTGCACCAGTGAAGGGAATTGGGGATTACCTACACCTGCCTTCAAAGAGTAAAGGGTAAATGCACTTAAATGTGTTATTTGACATGGCCGAGTAGTTGTGAAACTTTTTGATGACGACCTCCCTCCTCCTCTTCCCTTTCCCCCAATCAGTCCCTGGTCAATAATGCATCAGCTTGAAACCTTGGTGTTTGATTAGACGGCCTTAGAACATGATCCCTAAGGATTACAAGGGCCAGGATTCAGGCTTAACCAAGCAATTGCTCAAAGACGGCACGGCATATTTGGGTGAAAGACAATGCACTGTACAGGGGAGACTTGGAAAAAGCATATGGGACAACAATGTCCCTTTTGTGATTATCTTCTCAAGCTATTTGTATAGCATAAAGCCTGAAACATCAATTATCTCAAAAATACTAACTAGTGCTAATTAGCCTGATCTATGCTCAATTGTGCTACAGTATAGCTATTTTAAACCCACATCTAATAGTGTCATTGGATGTCTTTAGGTAAAACATAAAAGGGTAATTTGTTTGACTATAGAATGTACAGGGAATTGAGCTATATAAAATTCAATACAAAGCAAATCAGAATCACAGAATTCAAGATGTATGGTGTGTAGAACATGATAGAAAATGTAATTCCACTAAAATTGTTGTCATGATTTGCAGAACCAAAGAGGACAAAGGTCAGAAATGTCCTGATTTTACATTTCCCAACAATAATGTTTTAGTGTGTGCGCTAAAGTAAAATATCTTAGACATTTTATTACTGCACAAATGACAGATGATGAAGATATCTATAGGCAATGACACATTATGTATGCACAGGCAAATACGCCTACGCAAGTTTAGTGCATGCTCAGATGGAATGAAGATGTCATTGTTCAGGGCATACTGTACTCCTCTCTATACTGCACATTTGTGGTCAAAACAAGAAGAGAAGCATAAGGAAACTGCAATTAGCATAACGATGCCATGAGAATAGTATTGAAGAGACAGAGATGGTGTTGTGAAAGTGAGAAGTTTGCGGCTGCAGGAGAAAATGCTTTTCATGCTATATTAAGAAATCTTATGTATAAATTAATTAGCGGATAAAGGAATCTGAAATCATCTTGCACTTATCCAATATATGGTTTAGCTCTATACGACACCAATCCCAGGAAACATTGGAAGTTGTTTCCATGTAAGACACTAATTACATGATGTTACCGCCATACATTATATAAATGTATTATTATAATACAAGTAATTCTGTAATGTATGTATTTATTAGATAGATTGCATATGGTCCATAAAATGTGCAAAAACCTGTTTCCTGAATAGAACTTGTGGCTTCTGTAGCTTCAGATGTAAAGGCAGAAACATGTCCCACGTGAGAGAACAGGGGCTGATGAATAAGTAACGCACTGACAATGATTCAGCACTGCAGCGGAAGTGTAATGTCTATTCCCAGCTTGATTATGTTTTGGTCCAGCTAGCCACGCTCATTAAGATCACAGGCTGGATTTCATGTTTAGTTATGTTCCTCGACGATGCAATCCATTTAAATTGTGAACGCTAATTAAACCTTGCATCACCAAAGCATGACAACTTTTAATTTAGAGCACACGGCATATTTGTAAGATAAATGGGGAATTGGTTTTTACCTGTTTTTTTCCTGACCTGTGCAAATATAAAATATGCCCAACCTGTTAATCACCACATAAAAACATACATTTGATCAACAATTCTGAATAAAACTATTACCAAAATTAGAGTTTTAAAGGATTTAACCCGACCGCAATGAAATCTAATCTCCAATAACGTTCTCCTAAACTAAAGGTTTTAAAATGTCATGATTTGCGGCTGTAAACCCAACAGGCGGTTCACGGAGATGATAATGACATTTGGCACCAGTGAATTTAACTGACCTTTTAGACGATGGGAAGAAATTACTTTTTCTTATAAACGGACCAGAATCAAAACATGCAGGTCCATAAATGTGGGGTAACTGGTACTACAGTGGAAACTAATAGCCCTGCCTGCATCTGCTTTCCATTGTTCCAGAGCATGTGTGTTTTGGATTAAATGAATGTTGATTTTTTTTCAATTTAGATTTGTCTTCTATTTTTCCAAAGGCCCTGAAAAGTCCTTTAAGGTCTCATCGTGAGAGGTGTGGTGATTAGGCACTATCAATCCATCACTTCTGCAAGACTTTAGTTGTGTCGGTTATAAAAGGTATAGTACAATGGTTCTGCCCCGCTACATCCCTTCAGCGTTCCTCAGCAACAACAGCTCTGCATGAGGTAAATTATACAGTGAGTGACATCTTGCTCCGTGCACACATAGCTCACTGTGCTGTGACATTGCATTCCTTTCACCTTGCTGGCTTCCACGCATCTTTGGTCATGAGCGGAGGGAGAACCTCTGAAACCACAGTGCCCCCCCCCCCCTTCCCTTCCCCAACGCTCACACACACACACACACACACACACACGCACAGTGTAGGAGAGGGCTGCAGTTGGCTTCACGCTCTGCCGCCTTCTGCCAGCGCTCTGTGTCATTACGCTGCCAACACATCCAATTACAAGGAGTCATGTGGCGCATGTGTGTGTCAGGCACAATACCTGGACCCTGATTCTGCCCCCATCCCCCCACCCTCCCTCCCTCCCTCCCTCCCTCCCTCCCTCCCTCCAGAGAGCCGGTCCATCCAGCCTCTTCTGCTAAGGAACAGAGAAGGGCGTAGGGCTCGGCTGTCGGAGTGTGGCCGGGGGCACACATGCGCTTGTGTGCGCTGAGTGGGCGGGGTAACAGAAGACGGTGGTTAGAGGAGCTTGTACTGTAGTTAGCGTCAGGAGAAAGCGTTCCAAATGGTGAACGAACATAAAAATAGACGTGAGAACTGCCCTTGGCTTGGTGGTCAAAGCACTTTCAACAAAACCAAGGTGAATGTCCAGTTCAGTCCAGGCCTGACCCTGAGCTACCTTAGCTACTCCAGTTACCTCTGGGGCCAGGCAGCCTAATCTTTTCTCAAGGGCCCAAAGGAGCTTAGACCTGGAAGAGGAAGCGGGGGCCTAGACGCCAAGCCTCGACAATACCTCTTCCTCTCCGCTCTTTGTGGCGAGGATTACTCCTTTTATAGCACAAGACAGTTAGTTAATTTCCCTCCACAAATAAGTCCTCAGAGTCCTTTCGCTTCTCAAAGGCAACAGTTGGACTGGTGCTCTGCGGGCTGTAAACTATTAAATTAGTCCGCCGCGCTCCACTTTTATGCTACAACGGTGAGCAATTATGTTACTGTTCAAGAGGAAAAAAATATTCCCTGATTAAATGAGGATTAATCAAATTAATATAATACTCGGAAGAACTACTGCAATAAGAAGACTTGCACACGGGTCACTTATTATAAACAACCATGGCACAGAAAGACACAAAGAAAAAAGTGTATGTCCCTGTTTGTTTATGAGATATATA
>JAODUK010001382.1:0-12895 GCA_027564635.1 Typhlichthys eigenmanni | reverse complement strand
TAGTTAATACAGGCAGCCAGGGGCCCCTTTCTGAGTCAGGGCCCTGGGCACGTGCCCAGCAGGCCCGTGCGTTAATCTGTCCATGGTTGCGCTGGTTGGCTCGGGACAACTGACAGCCTCTTTCTGATTGGTTCTTGTCAGTGTGCCGCTCCTAGTACAGAAACATTAAGCGTGTGTGTTACCAGCGGCTTCAACGTGAGTGTAGATTATATTTCTGACTGTGTGTCCTTCATTTTTGCTCCACTGAGTACAGCAGATGCAGTATATGCAGTTATTATGCTCCTATAACTTTAACACCCCGCCCCCTTACTACGCTCGCTCATTCTTACCCATAATGCAGTGCAGCAGTTCAATCTCGAACTCGGCCCTCTGCGCCTCCTCTCATGTCAAGTTCATAATAGTCTTGGATGTCTACTACACACAAACACACACACACACACACACACACACTACCAGGAGGCCAACAGCACAAACGATGTGGGGCGGAATTCACCGGAAGGTTGGGAAAAGCGGCCTATTAAAAGCCTTTCCGAAAAGAGATTAAAAAAAAGCTGGGCCACATTAATTCTAATTACATGTTGACTCTGAGCTGTTGTTGTTAACGGTTTGATGCGTCGGAGGGCCAGGGTGAGCTCAAATCACCCCTACACCCACCCAGCCAGCCAGCCGGCCCCCCGATAGAGACAAAATGGAGTTTGATTGCCGGAGTAATTGCATCTCATTTGGCTAATGTGGCGGAGATGAGGCCATCACAGCAAAGGTGGCTGGTGTCGCCACGTCGCTTCACAACAAAGTGAGCGGACGTTTCGTTTCTCCTCCACCCCCCACCCCTTCTAGAAGTAGAAAAAATGTGCCCGCGACCCGGCACCTCCGTTTGATAAGAGTTTAATGAAAAAGAACCACTTCTGTGGAGATTTATGTGCTTAGCTATGATTTAATATCGAGCTGTCCGTGTACTACTGTATATGGCGTGGGTGTGTGTGTGTGTGTGTGTGTGTGTGTGTGTGTGCGTGCGTTGCAGTGAATATGTCCTGTCTTGTTTTTCTCTCCTTGAACTCTGTTTTTCATCTCCAATCCTTTTCTATCACACCATTCCCTCTGTTTCTCTCTCTCCCTTGCCCCCTTTCTCTCTATCTATCTCTCTCTTCCTCTTTTTTATCTCTTCCTCTCTCTCTCTCATTTTTCTTTCGCTTTTTCTCTCTTTCTATTTCTCTTTCTCTTCCTCTCTCTTGCTCTCTTTTTCTCTCTCTTTCTCTCTCTCTCTCTCTCTCTCTCTCTCTCTCTCTCTCTCTCTCTCCTTCCCCCATCTTCTGTCTGTGTGGTCCAGGCTGGATGATAGATGCAGAGAGCAGGCCCAAGTTCAAGGAGCTGGCGGCAGAGTTCTGCAGGATGGCCCGTGACCCACAGCGCTACCTGGTCATCCAGGTCAGTGTGCGACGACCCCCCCCCCACACCACCACCACCACCACCATACCATACGAGGCTAATAACCCCCTCCGCAGTGCGCTTGAACGCCGGTTGATAAATGAACAAGGGAGGGAGCAGTCGGTGGAATGAGCTTGCCTGTGTGTGTGTGTGTGTGTGTGTGTGTGTGTGTGTGCGCGCAGGTGTGTGTCAATCCAAGCTAATGAATGCCAGTTAACACATCGTGTTGATTTGTCATTGCACATCCCAGTTTAGCGCCGGTAAAACACCTTAGGTAGTAATTAAAGTCAGCTATTGCAAGCTAATTGTAAGTTAATACACTTTTTGTCAAACTCGCCAAATTTCTCCTTGCATCTGGCTAGCTTACAATTCTCTGTGTGTGCTAAAAAACACAAGGTGGTACTTCTACACAGCCCAGCCTCTGTAAATAGGAACATAAGCAAAATGGCAAACACCGCTCACAACAACAATGAGTTATTTTTAGTTGTAGTTTAGTTGTAGTTTAGTTTTAGTTTGTTTAGTGAGTAATATTCAATTTTTTAAAGTGCGCCTATATGACTTTCTGCCACTAGATGTTACTCTACAACATGCTGGCGTGTCAACGAAGAATCAGAAGGCAACACACACAGAGGGAATGTGATGTCATTCAAGACACCATTACGCCACTACTAGACATACATAAACAGTTGTTTGCTGCTAAATAAATGTTTAGAATATCATATAGAGCACCTGTAAAGAGCAGATTAGGCATCTTGTTCAGTGATGCTGAAGGTCGGGGCAGCAGCCAGCCTATGCTGCCCCCTACTGGCACCACAATCACAGTAGCAGTGTGTCTGTGTGGGTGCTCACTTGTACCTCCCTCGCTCTGCCACCAGGGGGACGAGCGCATGAAGCTGCCCAGCCCCAGTGACAGCAAGTTCTTCCAGAGCCTTCTGGAGGAGGAAGACCTGGAGGACCTGGTGGATGCCGAGGAGTACCTGGTGCCCCAGGGAGGCTTCAGCGGACCTCCGCCCGCCTACACCACCGGACGGCCCCAACGCCCCCACGCCACCCGGGTGAGCGGCGCAGGCATGACTACTGGTCCGCGGCGACGGCTGGCTGTAGCCGTTTGTCCTCTCCAGGAGCATTAAAGCTGGAGTCAGCGATGACTGAGAAAGATTGCTAATGTTTGAACTCGATCATGAGCTAAAAAAAACTATAAGTATACACATAATTCCCTTTCTGTGTATTTATCGTACCGTTGTCACCGGAAAACATAATGTGCCCTATTTTAACGATCTAAGCGTGCGGTCTAAAGCGCAGGGTGCAAACTGCATTCACGGTGTGTCCAAATCCACTTTTGCGAGTTTATCGGCGTATGCCAAGAACATTTTTAGCCGCATGGTTTAAAAGGGCTGTACTTACTCTCTTCATTTTTCATGGGCGTGTTTTGGGCGTAACATACGATAAACCAATCCGAGTGTCATCTCCCATTTCCTTTAAAAATCCAGGTGCGATTGCTTTGTTGACGGATAGCTGATATACCAGCGGGTTTGTGAAAGCACTGGAGCAGACCATCTAGGCAACAGCGAGATCCCTAAAATATGTTTGTGTAGGCTACACACTAATAATAGTTCACATTGTACCCTTTTAATTTGTAGTCCTTTGCATATTTGTGCGCTCCTGCACATCCTTGCATGTGTAACACGCAGAGTGTACACACGTTGTAGACTAACACACCCACGGGCGCTCAAATGTGCACAAAATGCATTTGCTATTTCGACAACGTGGGCGCTGGGCGGGAAAAAGACAACTGCGTCGGTCTGAAAATAGCAAACACTGAGCCGCGTTGCGCCGGATGTAAGATAGGGCTCAGCGTGTTTTCTTAGTCGCCTCTGGTTGAGTCCACTATTTTAAGCTAATACACTTTTTGTGAATTTCATTTAGTATCTCCCGACGGTCTGCTAGCGGTCTGTTCTGTGTGAGCGCTGAATATATAATCCGGTGATACTACGGGGAGGGGTAGGGGGCGGGGGAGCTTGACTGAGTTCCAATATCGCTGGCTCCACCTTTAAGAACTGTGGAGAAGGTATATGTGTATGTGAAAGCAGTTTAGCTGTGGTCAGTGAACAGGTTGTAACTCAATAAGGTCGTAAATTAATTCCTTGTTGTATTTTAGCACGTAGCCCGAGAACCATAAATACCGCTGTTCAGAGAGCAATGCCTTATGGAGGGGGGAAGGGGGGGCGGGTGTCAAAGGATATTGATTTGTTTTGAACCTGGGAGCTAATGTATTTCCTATTTAAAGGGCCTTGCAGGTCAAAGCCTTCTTTGCTTTAACGCCGTGTCATTTTACAAGTCCTCAAGGTGATCAAGAACGTTCACTCCCACTAATGATTGCCATTTGTCCCGGCGCCTCCGCTCTGCTAATGGCCCGCCTCCATCATTTCCGCACCAGCCGCATGTGCCTCAAACCTGGGGCTGTCTTCCTCACCCGTTCCCCAGGCTCTGCAGGTTTCATTACCCGGGCCTCCGTCTGTAAATAACACATCTTCCCTTTTAAAATGCTGGGGCCATTTGTTCAGAGGCAGGAAGCGACGGCTTGGCTATTTGCTCTTGCGATGTGCACCGCATGCCATGAGACGCACCGGTCCACATCACGCCCGACTTTGCCCTCCACGACCACACACACACACACACACACACATACTGTCTTCATTCTTTGACACAAACACACACACACGGTCTTCATTCTTTGACACAGACACCCACACATGCATGCGCACACATATACACACACACACATGCACATTGCCTTCATTCTCTGACACGCAAACACACATACAGTACTTAAATATACAATATTTTCATTATCTGACACACACACACGTGCACACGCACACACACACATAGCTGCATCATAATCCTTCCAGGCTCCCATACATATCCAAGGTCAATGTCCCAATCACCCAAGCAACCCCTTATTTTTATTGTTATGACACACCGTTCCGAGACGGCGAATTAAATTTCACTATCGAAACTCCCTTGTCTGACTTTGCGGGAAAGTTCTCTTGTGCGTTCTGGAGAGCCGGTCGTTTGCACTCACCCTAGCTCTCCAGAACAGAAGCAAAGCACGGCGTCGCGATGTGATGGAGCGATGATAGGCGACGCTTTGAAGAAGAGGTTGATTGCGGTGGTAGAGAGAGGGGGCACAAGCTTTCTCTGTGTGCATCCATTTTCTTTCTAGTTTTCCCCGGCCTTGTTTTTATGTAAGTGCTAATGCTGTGGCTCCTGCAGCAGCAGAGAGTTGCTCAAGAGTTGGCTAGGGTTGAATATCCCGCGGCTTGTCGACGTGCCTCCTCTCTGGAGACCTTTGACCCAGTGTCGTGTTTTGTTTCTCCTCAGAGGAGCGGGGTTCTTCTCCTGCGGAGGTTCAGGCATTTTGCCAGAGCTGGACCCCCCTCGCAGTCCTTCGAGCTTAGTGACTACGCCCACAGATGTTTCTAAAAAGAACTTTACCTTCCGGAGACTGCATCCCGGGGTTAAATGTCTCGCTGCCTTCCCTGAAGGCATCACAGTTCTGGCTCAGTCTTTGTTGTCTGAGTAATTTCCTGTGTGTCGATTCATGGCCTTGTGAAGCGGAGGAACTGTGGTTTGTGGACAGTGTTCCATAGCAGCACTGTGTTTACCTGTATATCTTAACGTTGAGATTGTGCTTTAGTGACACGTAACAGTATGTCTAGCTTCCTTACCACAATATAAGACCACACGTGCTTGGGATTAAATGTGTATGTGGTAACTGTATTTAATGAAGTTTAGACACATTTATAGTTATATACGTATTTTCTTCCATCTTCTATTAGGTTTCATTGAACAGAAGCTCAAAAACATTCTAATGTGTCTAACCCGGCTGGTCAAAGCATTTGTGTGTTCACAAGATTCCATTTTGCGCCGGACAACAAGAGTTTACTGTTGCCATAACCACAATTTGAGATGCAATTGTTCCCAGTGGAGGTTTAAAACAGTGATACAATACAGCAAACCTATTGGCTAATTCATCCCGGTATACGCGATACAAGGAACACAGTACAGTCAATGTATGTCTTTCGTGTAACTTTCCAGTAAGGTTCCACTGCTCTCTGCTCCAGAGCCAGTTCGGCTTCAGAGAAGGTGGCCCGGTCTCCGGCGAGGCCCCAGCCGTGGCCCCCGCCAGCCTGGAGCCCCCGGCAGGAATCCAAGGTCCGTGCTCGGAGGAGCAGCGTTCCTGCAACGGCACCCTGCACAAGAAGACCCTGGGCCGGGCCACCGGCACGGAGGACAGCGGGGCCCAGAGGTACAGCGCCGACCCCACCACCGTGTTCCTCGGGGGGGACCGGGGCCCCAAGGAAGACGAGGACGGGTACATGACCCCCATGAAGGACAAGTGCTCCTCGGGTACGTACAGCACAAAGGCAGGCCAAGGTGCCCGGGAACCACACACTTAGCATACTGTCAGTCGATAAAAAATGGAATAACGATTAAACGCATGCTTTATGTCATTAATTAAACACATTTCTACCTGTTCAAAAAGCTATGCCACCTTTATTCAAGTGTTTGTATTTATTTAAAAAATAAACTAATTAAATATAATACAATACTATACTATAGTATAACGCTTTAAATCTTTCCGATGTGTTCGTTCATAAGTACGGCACAATGTGTAAATTATTATACATAGTATTAATGCTAAATCTTGTTTGCCTATCATAACCTATCGCATCTTAACCGTCATGGTGG
Source organism: Typhlichthys eigenmanni (assembly GCA_027564635.1). Classification (NCBI taxonomy): domain Eukaryota; kingdom Metazoa; phylum Chordata; class Actinopteri; order Percopsiformes; family Amblyopsidae; genus Typhlichthys; species Typhlichthys eigenmanni. The sequence continues at coordinate 6,715 of JAODUK010001382.1, read as the reverse complement.
GGTGGACCCTTCCCAAGGTTTCTTCCCTGTTTTTTTCCCCATGTGGTTTAAATGAAAGTTTTTCCTTGCCCGGGAGGAGGAGCAGGTTAAGGGGGTGTTGTTTATTTACATGTGAAATGTGGGCGGTACAGCTCTTTGAGACTGTAATGTGATTAAGAGCTATATAAATACATTTGACTTGACTAGTATATATATAATTCAGTCAAGCACTCTGCATTTATAAGCCACTTCCATAACATGCCAGAAGTCATGCTACGTTTAATACAGATACAGTAGATATTAAACAGCATAGCGTTGTAGACCAACGTAGTTAACACAGATGTAGTATCATAGACAACTGACATCCATAACTTTGCAGAAACAATTTAATCTAAATAAACCAAATCATAAATGAAAACAAGTTATGCCTTAAAAGTATGCAATGTAGGCTGATTTAATCTTAGGACATTTCTAGTACCATTCCTGCCCATCTAGCCTCAGCTTCTGACACACGTTAGTGTTTGATGCACAGAGCTCTTCGCGTCGCTCATTTATTTAAAGGAAAGGTTCTCTTCCATTCCGTTTGTTCTGTGTTCTGTTAGGACTTCGTTCGCAGAGCATGAAGGATCTGTATGTAGTGCGTCTCTTCCGACGTCTGCTCAAGCCCATTTATCTCATTGACTCGCATCTAGTTTTCATGTAGAAAGCCACGCGTCGGCCATTTTGGACTCGTGTTCGTACTTTGATACTAATTCAGTCCACCCGTTCCGGCCGCCACTGCCCTCTTTTATTTTCCTTTTTCTTTTATATGTTTGAATTGTTTTCAGCTGCTTCAAAATATCACACAGCCCAAAGCAAAATGCATCTGATGCAAAGTCAAGGAGTGAAGGAGTGGGTGAAATCGATAGGTGGCCCACCCCACTATTATAGCTCTTGGAAGCTATACAGAAGGGTCCTTTTTGCTGCTGTTTTCACCCAGGGCTGATAGCATTTCCTGTGCCAAAGAACTGTTTGGCAAGGTGCCCCTGTAGCGTTGAGTAGCCAGCACCATCACCACCACCACCATCATCATCACCATCATCATCATCATCGTTGTCAGCTCAGGCTTCTCTCCTCATTAGCGCGCGTTCTGTCTTCCTCTCTCCTCTCGATCTCTGAATCTCCAACTTTGATCTATCTTTGTTTCTTCCTCTGAGCCTAAAATGCTGTTCTTCCCTTTTTCTTCTATCCACCCCCTCCCCCGCCCCTCCCTCCATGCGCCTCCCTCTCCTTCTGCCCTCCTGCCTGCGCTCTAGAATACCTTAACCCCGTCGAGGAGAACCCGTTTGCGGCGCGGCGCAAGAACGGCGAGGCCCACCACGCCCTGGACAACCCGGGCTACCACGGCACGCCCGGCAGCCAGCCCCGAGGAGGGGAGGACGAGTACATCAACGAGCCCCTCTACCTCAACACCTTCCCCAGCCCCGCCGAGCTGGGCCTGGAGGCCCTGCGGAGGAACGGCCTGCCCCTGCCCACGCACCACACCGCCACCGCCTCCTCCGCCCCGGGCTGCCGCCTCCCGCTCTCCGCACAGATCAGCCTGCCCCATTTCCCCCTCCCGCTGACGGGGCAGCATCCCCCATCGTCCGGCACCGCCCCGTGTCAGCACCGCCCGCTCTCCCACAGCCTCCACGGCCACCACAAGCTGGCGGGTAACCCCAACGGGCAGGCCCAGGCCCTGGGTCAGGCCCAGGCCCAGGCCCTGGGTCAGGCCCTGGGCCTGGGCCTGGGTCTGCCGACCTACCAGGGCCACCCCTCCAGCATGCTGAAACAGGGGGGACAGTCGTCGGGCAAGGCTGCCGGCAGGAAGCTGAAGGTGACCTTTGACAATCCCGAGTACTGGCAGCACAGCCTGCCGCCCAAGCCGTCGGGCAAGGCAGCGGCGGGGGCTGGGGCGGCGGGGGCGGCAGACGCCCCCCAAGGCGGCTCCGTGAACACCAAGCTCTTCAGCAGGCAGAACGGACACGTGCGCCCCCCGGTGGCCGAGAACCCGGAGTACATGTCCGAGTTTGCCCTGAAAGCGGGCGCCATCCTGCCACCGCCGCCTTACCGGCAGCGCAACACCGTGGTCTAGACGCCCACACCCCCACCCCACCACACCCCTCCCTCCTGGTCCATCTGACTCTCTAGCCTCTGACCGCTGCTCTCCACTACCACCAACCCCCCTCTGGTTTCCGCTGTCCCCCAAAAACGATGACCTTCCGCAGCCAGAGTGTCTTCGAAACCGCTCTCCAGACCAACACACGCCGTCCGAGAAACTGTAGCAACTCCCCCCCGCCTGAAGGGGGAGACGAAGCCGGGCCGAGCCGCACCGGCACTCCGCGTGCCCTGGTCCATTCACGCCTTGTAGATACAGACTGTGCTCTGAGAGGAGAAGAAGAAGAAGAAGAAGAAGAAAAATAAAGGGGGGATATTGTAGCTTTCAGCGACTGACCAACAGACGCCATTGTCACTCGGGAAGGGAATTCAGTTTTTTCCCTCGTACCTCTCCCAAGAAGCAAGATGTCTTGGTGAACGGAACATGAAGTGAAGCTCTCTTAGCGGAACTCGTTGCCACAGATGCCCTTGTGCCAGGAGAAGTTCCTGGAGAAGGAGGAGGATTTGTTTGCAATATGGTGGTGTGAGGCGAACGTCTGTTGCCAAGGGAGTTTTGGAAGAGCCAGTACACGCTAAGGTGATACAATAAAATGTACCTGGTGGAATGAAAGACATTGCAGAGATGGATGAGATATTTTAACACTTTGTTTTTGTTTTTTTTTACTCGAGGAAAACAATATCTTGTAACATGAAGGGTGGAGCACTGAACATTGTTTATTCAATCATATTGTTGCCTATTTGCATCATGTGCTTCAGATATTCCCATTCGGTATGTGAAGAAATCTCATGTTTATACTGTAACTGTGATATTGTAATAGCCAAAACTACACCGAACACACCTTTTTCCATTTATAGAACAGACACTGATTTTTAATGGTGTCCCAAAAAACATCCTGCTTTGAGTTTTGCCAGCTGCTGTACTTGGAAAATCAGCTTCTCCAAGCCAGGGGATAAAAGGGAAAAGATAACTATCTAAAATACGAGTTTTTATACACACTGGATTCAACGAAAGATACACTTCCATTAAGATCACAAAGCTAAAATAAACATGTTGACTTCTGAGATTTGGAGGGTAATTAGAGACTTCTGCTTAATAGTACAAATGACCATGCATTCTGCAAACAAAGGTAAAGGTCATTATAGCTATAGTGTGGCCGAGAGAAACGCAAATGGAATTTTCAGACAAGCGCCCTAATGAAACCAGAAGGAATGATCACGATAGCACCAGCAGAGATAAGTGCGTAAAAACACAGCGAATTTAAGTGTGAACGCGTGCGTTCACATATTAGTTGAACCCAAAGCTAAGCTAGCATATCCCTTGCTGAGGTTGTGAGGAAGCTATTGATTTTGGAAAAGCTGTGTTTGATGAAAGGGAGAGAGGATGTACGTAAACTACGTAAAACCACGTCAAGTGTGTTCAATGACAAACCTTAACTCGAATATTATATTTATTTTACCATGCCAATTACACACAGAAAATAAGTTAAATCGTTTTATTAGGTGCCAGTGGTTACTCTAGTGTAAGTTATTAAAAAAAAACATCCTGCGAGAAAACTGGAGTGGTTAAAAAACTGTAAATCAGAGACAAACATCAGGGAGTAAGAGACATAATGATAACAGCTGTTGGAAATCTGTTGCCTTGTAATCATTAGCCAATATTTCTCCCAACTAGGGACTCTTTACATCTTGCCAAACTTCATATATTCCTCTATCTGATTATTTCTAATGCGGTACAGTTTCCTACAGCAAGGAACCTTCTAGGAATTGACTAAATAATATGCTGAGCCCGGGGCATGAGATGCATACATTTTGTTTGCACAGCCTGAAGCTAGTTTCCATTACTACTGTACGTTCTATACTGTGTGCTGGTTTAGTGCCACGTGGTTGGCGTAAGTCAAACGAATGGCCTCCTCTCATCTAGTCAGAATGTATGGCTCAAATGTCCCTGTAGTCTCAACACAGTTTGTTAGATTATTTAATTATCACGGGAGAAGCGAACCGCTCCCAATTGGATCTAATCATTGTACTACATTTTATAAAACTGGCTGTCCTTTCCCCATGTAATATCATTTAAGTTGTTTAAGTGTAGTTATGTTAAAGTTATGCAAAAGCATAGTCACCACGTCCTATCAAGGGAACAGTTATGTCTCTCAGTTTGAGAATAATACTGCCATTTGTTGCTGCTAAAAGGACAGCTCTGCTCACGTTACAAATAAATCTCATTGGTTTCATATACTGTAAGTCATATTTCTATATATTTATTAAATTACCAAGCCATACACATGTAGGTGAGATTGCTGTTTCAACGTGTACTGTATTAGGCGTGCCATACATTTTTTTTATATATATATATTGATTTTTTTTTTTTTCTTTCATCCATAATGTCAATCATAATGGTAATTTATTTAGACAAATATGCACAAACTCTTTATTTTTTCCACTTACATTGTGCACATCTCCTTTGGTGTGTGTGTGTGTGTGTGCGTGCGCGCAAAGCGCATGTGTGTGTCTTCAAAAATATTAAAATGGCCATACCTTTTGGACCTAAACCACTCATAGGCTTAAAATTAAAGCTGCACTGGCTAACAGCGTTGCAAGCAGGCCATTATGTGGCACTATCCAGGATTTGAAGAAGTAATAATAGTTATTTGGTGACAGAGCCTTCTGTGTTGGTGCTCCATCACTATGGAACAAGCTTCCTCTTGCCATTCGCTCTGTTTGTCAAGCGTCCTTGGGTTTGTGAAAGGCGCTATATAAATCTAAGTTATTATTATTATTATTATTAATAATATTTTCCGCTTACTTCAAATACTATTGCTATTACTGCTGTGATGATGGTTATTTTATGGAGTGTTTTGCAGTCTCTTTTTAGAGCTCCAATTCAATGAAACTGCGAGTGATTTAATATCGGTGTGAAATATTCATACCACATTTCATCTGGTTTATTTTGAGTGATGGGAGCTCAGATGTGGGCTGCTATAGAAAAGAAAAGTGGATGGTGTTAGAAGAAGCAAAAAATAGTGCAAACACGCTCCACTGTGTATATTTTTCAAAGCTGACCAGGACACAAATAAGTGTCGCAAATGTGATATTGTTGCTTAGGGCCTCTGGAGCTTTTTTAATATTTATGTGCTATTTAACGACTTAATCCATTTAACATCTAAAAAAAAACTGGACCTTATTTGTGTTGCTCCAACCCAGGACTTGAGTCTGCTGTTACTGCTGTTATTTTATGTGATCATTATTTAAAAGTAGTTAAACCCTTTCATTCTAATTATGGCCATGACTCTTTAGACTGTAACTCTTTTCAAACATGCAGTATATTTTGTCTGGTTCTGGTCTACTTGCTGCTAATTTCATAATACCCAGGGGGCAAAGGGGGCTTTACAGACATTGAATGTTATAAAAGGTTGTCAGTTGTGACCCAGAAAGGATATCTACAGTAGGACTATCAAGGAGCATAACCTGGGTGCACAACCTTGTCAACTACCTATATACAACACAGGGTGGGTCTTAACAATGTAACTCCTCTTGCCTCTTAAGGCCATGCAACACACAAGGATAGGCTTTTTTTTCTGCATTTACTCATATCAGAATGAAAGCTAACCCGTTGAAATATATGGCAGATTAAATAACCGTTTGGTTTTGTAAACGTATGCCTGCATTAATAGAGCGCTAGTTAGTGACCGGGATACTGTATGCAGCATGTATATGGGGATATGAGTGACTTGATTTCTCTGCGGTCATGTAAACACAATATCCCAAATATGATTAAAACCGGGATGGGCCTCATAACCGGGATACTCAAGTCTATGTAAATCTTCGGAGCATTGTCAAGATATTATGGCTGGTGGACAACGCGCACACACGCTGCTTATTACACAGGGACACAAAGGAGCGCACAAAATGCAGAGGATTAAAACAATGAATAGTAGCCTACAATGTGAAATATTTTTAGTGTGTAGCCTACATCAACATATGTTATGGATCTTGGGTGGAATCTCGCTGTTGCCCAGATGGTCCGCTCCAGCGCTTTCACAAACCCGCTGGTGTAACAGCAATCCACCCATGATGCAAGCACCCCTGGATTTTTAAAAGGGAATTAGAAATGACACTCGGATTGGTTTATCATATGTTACGCCCGAAACACACCCATGAATAATGAAGAGAGCCGTGCGCCTGGCGCATCGACAGCTTCTCGGCCGTTAAAATACCAAAAGTGGATTTGGACACGTCCTAAATGCTTTTTGTGCCTTGCGCTTAAGTCATATAAATAATTAGAATTCTAATTTATTGAAGGATAGCCCCTTGAGATGCAGCATCTCATTTTCGAGGGCGTCCTATGTCTTTGTATTTCTTTGAATGTGTCTTTAAAATATGCATATGAGTTGGTAGACCTGCCTCATTATACTGTATATGTGCACATTTGCATGTCTAGAAATTCTTTTTTTAGCAATTTGATTTCAATCATAATTATTTTTGTTTTCTTTTATTGCCAACCCAAACAGACAGACTTATAAATACCATCCATCCATCCATCCATCCATCCATCCATCCATCCATCTTCTCCCGCTTATCCGGCTAGTCGGGTCGCGGGGGC
>JAODUK010001381.1:0-12895 GCA_027564635.1 Typhlichthys eigenmanni | reverse complement strand
CAGCGGTACCAGCGCCAGGCTAACAAGAGGAGGAGGCCTACCCCGGTACTCCAGCCTGGCCAACGGGTGTGGCTGTCGACCCGCAACCTTCCTCTGCGAACGGAGACCAAGTTCACGCCACATTATGTAGGCCCCTACACCGTCCTGAAAAGGATTAACCTGGTGGCCTACAAGCTGTTGCTCCCCAGATCTCTCCGGGTGAGTCCTGTTTTTCACATCTCTCTCCTTACACCTGTTCAGTCTTCCCCTCTGTCGCCCCACGCTGTGCTGCCGCCCTCTCCTCACATCGTTGCAGGGGGTCCTGCCTACACGGTTCGCAGACTGCTGGATTCCTGCCGGGTGGGTTGTGGTGTCCAGTACTTGGTCGACTGGGAGGGCTACGGCCTGGAGGAACGCTCCTGGGTCCCTAGCCGGCGCATCTTGGACACTGCCCTCATCCGTGACTTTCACCTCGCTCACCCTGGTCGGCCCGGGTCATCTGGGGGTGCCCCCTGAGAGGGGGGTACTGTCATCCCCAGCTTCGCCAGCAGCCGGCAGCAACAGACATTAGCCCTAATTACTGTGATACAACTCACCTGGTGCTGTTTAGTAACCCCTATTTATACTCCTGTGTTTATTCCCTTGTTGTCTGGAGTTGAACTTACCTGCCGGAGGCTAGAACCCTTTGTACTGATATAGGTTTCATGTTTGAATCTGGACACGTGAGTGTGTTAGCAGTTTGTTTTTCATTAAATTATCATTCTTTTGAACTCGTCCAGTGAGTGTGTTTCTACATCGACGTGACAGCACTAACGAAATGTTTGTGCACAAAAGTCATGTTTCAAACATAATGTAGAATCTACAATGATATAAAAGATTTTCATAGTATACAGTACATTATTATTCTAAACAAAATGGAAACACAATTCTGACAAATTAATACAATTCTAAATAAAGCATATTAAATATTAGTATAAACTCAATTTGATCGACTGTTTTAGCTTTATACTTGGACCTGACTTACAGATTCCAGTTTGCGTGGATATATGCACAAATAAAATGCAGATATTTCTGGTTTTAACAAGTGACACGATTCTGTTTTCAAACATTTTGATTTGAACAGGGTTTGTGCCCTATCTGAGCATGTACTGTAAAAATGGTGAATGGATTGCATTCATATAGCACTTCTCTAACCTTCTGGCCACTCGAAGCACTGTACAGTATTGCTTCACATTAACCTGTTCAAACACACATTCATGCACCGATGGCAATATCAGACATGCAAGGAGACACCTGACCACCGGGAGAAGTTGGGTTAGGTGTCTTGCTCAAGGACACCTCGTGTACTTGGGCAGGAGTTAGCAGGGTTGGAACCAGCGACTTCTTTATCACCTGTCACCCCGCACTATCCACTGTGCCACTATCACAGTAGTTGCAAAAATAAAAATTGTAAGGATGCATTTGCATATTTTTGACAAAATAACCAAGGCAGCAAATATGATGAATGTTATTCAGGACTGTAATCTAAATGTTTAACTTGTCTGATATTAGTCAGTGTCTTAAGGACAATAACTGAAATACTCTAAACACATTCAGTCTGCTTAGCCATTCCTAGCTATGTTGTGCCATTTGGCATGTAATTTCTAGCTAGGCCCTCACCCCAAAGCTCAGCTCCTACCTCAGGATTTGGTTCCATTTGAAATTCTAATTTATAGGGCCATCATCTCAGCCCTGGAGCTGCCATATGTGGGGTTAACCTCTTCCACTGCTGTGTTTGGCTTGTTCACACTGGATATATTGCTGCTAGCTGGCTCAACCTTTCTGAAAAGCACAAATGTTGTATAGCTCTAAAATACAAATATTTAAATTAGATCAAAATGAGAGACAATATGTACTACAACAGACAATGTCATTTTGAAAACAAATGTAAAAAGTAGAGAAATACAAATAAATGGAGGGAACCTTTGTGGACTACTGTACATAGTATGCCTGCAACCATCCAACCAATGTTAATCCATAGTATATTATTTAAGTACTCTGTAGTAGATATCCATTGTTATCACTGGAAGACCTAATGACTTCCTTAACACTAGTCCTCTGCTCTGCCTACTGCACCATCAGACAAGATGGCATATATGGTGCAATAGGCAGGGCATACAGAAGATATTCTTACTGTATATGAAAGAGACTTTCACACACCTTTTACACCTTTTTCCATTTGCAGGGCCATGGCAAGTTAAAAAGGTAAAAACAGATGCTGTTTAGACCTACACAAAATAAAGGTTCTCTTCACAAAATACAGACTCAAAACAGATCAAATGTAAAGCACTGTATGTACCGATTAGCTGTCTACTTTTCCTCAGAAGAAGAAATGCGTTTTGTGGAATTTTCAGTATGTTAAAAAAATCTAAATATGGGTCACAAAGGGCACTATAAGGCAATTGAGAAGTGTACTGTCCTTTCCTAGACAGTTCCTTCCTTAAAAACATTTCAGAACATGGTGCTGAAAGAACAGCTCCAAATAAGTATTCACAAATAAAATAAAAGCACTGGGCAATAATTGTGAAACACAAATGTATTGTAATGTCTGTTTTTTTTAAAAGGGACAATGTACATGAATTCACCATTCTCATGGAATGTAGATGTACCCAAGTTAGCCACAGGCTAGTTTTCATTGGCAGTCCCTTTGCCAGATTATTTTAGGCATCCTAAAATAAAGAGTAATACAATGCAGTGCACTACAGTAGGTAACATAATACAATATGGAATATTTGTACTTACTTTATACATAATGGTAAAAACATATAAAAATGTTAAACAACAGAATAAATAGGCCTCTCACTCATTATTTAATTTGGGAGACATACAGGAAAGGTTTGTGTGTGTGTGTGTGTTTGTGTGCGGGCCAGCTTGAGTGTGTACGCGCGCGCCTTGTCACATTTCTTTAACACCATCAGCCACAAGGCAAATGCACAGGACAATTGCAGACACAACTGATGAGTGTCCTTTTTAATTTCATCAACCTAACCCACTGGTTTTAGCTGATGCTGGCTACAAGTTGAAAAAAGTAACTTTTTAAGGTAACTACTTTACAAGTGATCATTGTCATCAGTGTCTGGGTTCACCCACAAGAGCAGTTCCAGATAATGGTGTGTAGCTTTGTTTTTTAGAAATGTTTTTAAGCCGGACTGCGTGGAGATATGGTGTTAAGATACAGTAGGTCTGGCTTGTTTCACAATCTTCTCTGCATTTACTGTATTTATCAGTCCAAACTGGCAAGAGCCAAGTTGACATTTAGACACATGCTCTCTCCTTAAAGACAGGTTGCCTCTCGCACATTACACATGCTTCAGCAAGCCCATCTCCACAGAATTCTTATGATAAAAAAAGATAATAGTAAGCTAATATTTTTTCCAAGGACTATTTTATAGGTATAGGAAAGCATGATTTGTACACATGTCTGCATTTCCTTGTGAATTTATACAGTTCATGAAATGCAGATTCACTGGAGATTTTATCCTGGGGCAATTTAGTTTTACCTTGCCTCATTGCTATTTCACCCCTGGTTTGGATGGAATGTTTGCAGGCATAGAAACTCCTATGGCACATTTAGTCAATTAATCATACTTCAACAATTATCAAATGGAAAAGTACAACAATTTATCAGTGCAAATCTTTTAGCACTGTACAGAAAATGGCTTTGGGTATTTTCATAAAAATTCAGTTCAGTTCTATATTATCCGAACTATACAGCACTAACATTACTTTGTATACCTATAGCTAACATCTGGTTTGTGTTTATGCTACTGTACATTCACCATACAATTATACTGTTCTAATGGAACGCTCAGTGTCTTTGTAGTGAAAATGTTGATCTCTTCACGGCGCGTATCAGCATGGTTTACATAGATACCGAGTTTGCATACTGTACATTTGACATACTTTAAATGCGATCCTGTGTCTGTCTTCAAATGGACTGCATATATTACACAGCAACCTGCTCCTTTTGATTTACATTAGCTCATAAATAACAGCATATCCATTATATGTTAGAGTTATTGTTAGAGGGAAGCGAGGAGTGGCCAGCCATGAGAGCATGATAGCACTTTACTCAAGAGTAATGATCTCCGTAGATTATACGTGAGATGCTGTTTGCTGTGCCATGCAGACTCCACAGTAAAACATGAAAGCTTTCTGAATAAACCCAGCATAAAATAATATGTCTTCAGTAATTATTGAAATGTACAGAGTGGTGAGAAAGCAACAAGGTTTGAATGCAGAAAGCAGACAAATATTTGATACATAGCAGTTTTCTATGAGCACAGCACATATTTTAAACATCAATATCGCAGTCGATCTTGTTCATTTAATCGTTGAAGCCAAAATTTAATTGTGCAGCCCTAACGCCCAATCAAGGTGAACATTCTTAACAGACCTGTACGGTATTATGTACATCATTGTGAACATCATGTAAACTCAAGCTCATGTAGCTTTTCATATTAATGCTGCCATCATCATGTGACTTTTTCACTAATGGTTTGTATTGTGGTGTGCTGAGCCAATACAGACTGATAGTTTTACAAAGCTGATTTCTTACTAGAGAAAATGTATAATTGAGATCTCTCTGAACTAATGTGTTGGAATAATATTGACCAGTGAAAATGGGATCTGTAGGTAGCCATAGTAATTTAATGCTAGTATAGCAATATAACGCAAAATTAGGAAACAGGAAATTATATATTGTAGCTCGCTAAATGTATGTTGCATACAGTATAGACTGACATAGCCTCACACACCAAGACAGACAGCCAATCAAGCAGTAATGTGCTGTAAAGCCCATCAACCCCTTCAGAGAAGCGAAAATTATTCAAGTTATGAAATGCCTTTTCTCTTTTATACAGAAATAGGGAAATGCTTTTCCCTTTCTTTTACCATTTTACACTGAAACAATTTCTGCAGTGGTTTCATGTTGATAAGTGAAATCTGAGATATCAAATTGACTAATTTCAAAACAAGGGCACAGACTGCACCATCAAATCCCTGGGAGATGGGGTACCAGTACTTACTGACACAATGTTCTGATGTGTGGCCCTGTGCTGGCATGTATGTTAGCTAAAGCACAATTTTCCTTGACAGACATTTTGTTTTGTTATATTTTGATATGGTGTGTAACACCAACTGAAATTGGATGTTTAGCTTGAATGGTGAAAAAGTGTCCAAGTTGGAAAATGTAATGAGGAGCCATAAATAGACATATTTTCATCCATTTGTGGCCTGGATGTCTGAAGTACAGATAGAAAAATGTATTGATAGAACACCTATTCATAGAAAGATCTGTCTGAAGCTAATATATTTTTTATATTTAAATTTTATTTCAGATCGTGTCACCGAGGTAAAGACAAATATCTACGTCACAAGCTTTGGACCGGTTTCTGATACAGATATGGTGAGCACAGATGGAGGATCAATATTTGTTTGGGGAATTCATTCCAGATTCTCTTAGAATGGTGAACTCTTGTGCTCCTAGCCTAAGTTGATTTTGAATCTATTTTGTAGCTTCTCATTTTTTTAATGTCATTATATATTAATAGCACAGTTTTATACTCATAATTGTCTTTGTGGTGGAAAGATTACAAAAATGAAATACTACTTTTACATCTAAAGAGGTCAAAGGCTCGCACAAAAACAGTGTTTATGGTGCTTAATTCTGGGGACCTGCAGTTGCTGTAATGCAATTATGCAGTGTATCTTTATAGTATAATATGGCTACGTTTGTGTACCAAAAAATGATAGCTCATGACCCCTAATATGTATATTTATGTAGGTCTACTTATTGGTGTTATGTGTCAAAAAGCTAGAAGCCATTTTGCTTTAGTGCATTGGCACAGCAACCTGTACATAGATGCTGAACTATGACAACTTCTCTGACAATTTTCTAACCCTCATCATTCCAGTCAGCTCTTTGTTTATCTCATGCTTATCTATTTGTAATTCTGAGTATAATAACGAAGATGCTTTTTAAAATGATTATTCTTGAACACATAAAAAATTTCTCAACAAGGCTGGGAATGTAAGCTTGTTTCCCCTGAATGACAATAACAAGTGGCTGACCGAGGTGCTAGTACATATGACTTGTTCCGATAACTCCATGCAACACATTATAGCATTATAATTATTCATGAGTAATATTAACTAAGGGTACTGCTATGAGTTATAGGGGTTGATGGAAAGCTTATCATTTGGATTATGGCTTACTATTATTATTATTATTATTATTATTATTATTATTATGGCTGATGCAGAAATCAGCCATGCTAAATATATTATGCTCTAATTGACCCTATGATTGATACATTTCAAACACTTTCAGTTGATGGGTAAGTTAGCTATGGGTAAACCTATTACAATTAAAGTCTGCTTGTCTCCCAAGGCGGAGACCATAAAAAAATAGATTTACTCAACCATCTTCAAAGAAAATCACTAGCCAAGGAAAACTACAACATATTAAAAAAGGTTTCACCAAACATAGCTCTCTGTCATTGTCTGACTCTCACGTTGGTATATCTACACTTTTTTTTTTTTGGAGGATTGAACAGTAGGTCGAGATTGTGTGTGGTCATATACCTCTTCATTGTTACTGTGACAGATTGACTAATGGCAATTTAAAGACAGCCTGTACATAAATAAAACCAAATAAAAGCCATTCAGTTTGTCTTGATGTGTCACATAATTAACTAAAAAAGAATAGTGTGTTAAAAACAAAACCTAAGAAATCAGTGTGGTTGTGGCATTGCATTATTTTAAATAATATTTATTTAATCATATTTGTAACTTTATTAATATTTTATTTTTTAAAGGAAAATCATCTGTTTTTCACTGAATTTACAGGAGTACACCATAGACGTTTTCTTCCGGCAAAGCTGGAAAGATGAACGTTTGAAATTTGATGGACCAATGAATATTTTACGTCTCAACAACTTGATGGCAAGTAAAATTTGGACACCGGACACATTTTTTCACAATGGGAAAAAGTCTGTGGCTCATAACATGACCATGCCAAACAAACTGCTGAGAATTCAAGATGATGGAACACTGCTATATACCATGAGGTAAAGTAATCACTCAATACAATTACGTGAATATGATCTATTTATATTGTTTTCAGTCTGAATAGAAATATACAGTATTTAACAAGTGTATTGCTACTATATTCCATGCATTTTATAACTTTATGGACAATTTATATTTTATTTGACCTCCCCATGCATTCCATAATCACATTCACATTATAGATACTGTACTGTAATGCACCTTGTGTAAAGCTATGCTCCTTTATTGTTCACATTTCCAATAAACTGTATGGATGATACAAAGAGCACTGTGAGCCTATGAGACAGGTACAGGGGTAAGAGTAGAAAGTAGAACGTGGGCGGTGCATCCACAACGCTGGTTTCAACCATGAATGTGTGAGTGTTTAACCTTAGTATTTAGTTATGGGGGTGGCTATAGGATTGAGAAGGCACAAGACTGGCACCAAGTCTGTCTGAATGTAGTCCATATTTCTATATTTGTGTTTAAGGTATCTGATGTATAAAGCCAGAGCGACATTCAGTCCCACCACCCTTGGATAAAATGCGCCGGTATTCTCCTCATGCTACAGTCTTGTCTCGACAGAGAAAGAATACTTTGAAATTGGACGGACCACTTACTGAGAATAACTATTGCCACCCCTCCCCCACAAGAGCCTCTGTTGCCAACTGTTCTCCCAATGCGTCTGCTGTCCGTGGCATTGAACTGCCTCTGTCTCTGTTAGCAGGTTGCTGAAAGTCACATGTGCTGTCTGGGGACTGTGTGAATTGGCTGGAATACACAAACATCACAGTTCCTCTGATGTATTTATCAAAAAACATAATATAATAGAACAATGGCATGCAATGTAAATTCGTATCAAACACAAGGCTGATTTTATTTCGACTGCTCTCTATGATGCCATGGCTATATTGATGAATATATTCACGGATGGAAGAATCAACTCTGTACAAACCAAAATGACATTGATAAAGAATTCTGTTTTAATTTGGATATTTGCTCATTAGTTTTATGTTTACATGGTGTATTTATTAGGACATTTACTTATTTATTTTGGGATAGGACTGTGTGCCAATCACTGGTCTCCACAACAGATCACTGAAGGATCTGGCCACATTTAATGTATTCCAGTACCTTCAAAGCATTTACCTTACATGTAATTTTTTGTGTTTATTGGATTCAGGTTGACGGTCCATGCCGAGTGCCCAATGCATCTAGAGGATTTCCCAATGGATTTCCATTCCTGTCCGCTGAAATTTGGCAGCTGTGAGTAATTGTTGATAATACCCTGGAGTCATTTTAAACTGTTAGTAATTATTTTTTCCACCCGCTCCCTGGCATCCTGTGTTGTTTTAGAACAAAATGGTGTTCCCTTACAGTACCAAGGGTAATGTTGTGAGTACAGACCTGCAGACAAAATTAAACAATTAAATGGACACAAAGAAACCATATAGCAATCATTTATACTTTACTCAATGTCTATCATCAACAACAACAACAACAACAGGCTCAGCAAACAATATCCAAACATAACCATGCCCAACATATATACTCCCACCACAGGTTAATGGAAAAACAAATTAATGAAGGTGGATGTGGTCAGTACACCGGCTATTTAGAACGGAGAGAGGGAGCACTATGCTTTTTTATATGTGAC
Source organism: Typhlichthys eigenmanni (assembly GCA_027564635.1). Taxonomy (NCBI): domain Eukaryota; kingdom Metazoa; phylum Chordata; class Actinopteri; order Percopsiformes; family Amblyopsidae; genus Typhlichthys; species Typhlichthys eigenmanni. Next base: position 4,170 of record JAODUK010001381.1, on the reverse strand, counting down.
TCTGATGTTACACAGCCATACAAGCAGCAACCATTAGCAACTTAACCTAATTGATTGGATCCAAGTATTTTCAGTGGTGCCAAATTGGTAAGTATTGTAACTCGTAAGAATGAAATTATGACTTCTAATTTTATATTTCCCTAATTACTTCTGTGTGGCATTCTTTGGCAGCCAAATTCTCTTAATTCCCAATACATGCACATGAGAAGAATTTAAAATGATAATTTGGCAAATTAATCAAACAGTTTTTATATTCCTAGAGTAGATTTATTGTCTTTTTTCTTCCATTGAATCAGTACAGTGATGTATATAACTTATAGATCTATGCTTAAGTAATACAAAACATAATAGGGTTGACAATGAAGTGCTGCACATTATTATACCTATTCAAAACATACTGTATAATAAAGTACACCTGCTATTTCCATAGGATTCTATATTACAATATTTAATTCCATTATTTCAGAAATGTATTTAGCTAATCATTGCCAGTTCCATAAGGAGAGTACAGCACAGCCTACATTGATTTATTAAAATTACTGAATAAGGCTAGATCAGTCTAAATGGCACCCATCTTAAACGACCAACAAGAGCTTCTCCCAACGTTCGTGTGTTTGGACAATGGTTTTGTCGAGTCTCGAGGGACCAGCCCACATTATATGCAGTAGGCTAGTGTGTGTTATTACGCTTTTCCACTGCTGGTACCAGCTCGACTCTACCCACTTTAGGGAGCTTTTCCATTGCATAGTATGAGCTCTACTCGCCTCGGCACAAGTCTTTTTCCACTGCAGATACTACCCACTCAGTTGTACCTGGTCGCCATAGCGACGGCAATGTTCAAACCATTCCTGCAGTAGATTGGTAGTCATTTTTATTTTTTATTTTGTAACGTGTTCCTATCTTGTTGGAATGTCCTTCGGTAGCCGTGTGCAGCCAACAGTTCATAGACATCTTGGCCAACCTGCACTTTACGTGAATTGCCCTGTCCAGCTCTCACTAGATTTCATTGAGTATGCTGGTGACAATCGAGAACTGCTCAATTGATCACTCCGTGGTTTTGCATTTTGCCATCTAATAAAAGGTTAATAAAATGTTGCAGCTGCTTCAGTAGTTTGCCATACAGAATAAGTATGTCCGTGTTGTGCAATTACACAGTGACGATTTAATCTATCAGCAGTCTGCATTGTTGTTTGGTATCGCCTCAGCTCGCATGTAACCTCGACAGAGCAGGTACTAGAAAAAGTACCAGGTACTATCCCAACTTTTGCCCAATAGAAAAGAAAAAAAGGTGAGTGGAGTTGAGCTAGTACCACACAGTGGAAAAGCTCCCAAAGCAAATAGAGATCCTAAGACACTTCTGCATTATGGGACCTTAGTTTGGAAAAAATAAGTTTGGTAGTCAATAGCAAGAATCAAATTATTTTTTGATCCCGTTTGAATCGTGACACAAAGCACACATATGTTTGTCTATTTAAAAGATAATTGTTCAAGTCAAGAACATTGAGTTTGTTGTAAAACTATAAATTGATTTTGCGTGTAATAGCTCAGTGAACTACAGCTTTCTTCTTGCACAACATACATCACCAAAACAATGCTTTCTTCAGCTTGTGGAATGTGACGCGTAAACGTCACACAACACGGGGTTTGTTGTAATTACATATTTTCACAGTCTTATACAACAAATGCATGACAAACTGAGACTTTCGTGAATCATACTTTGTATCACAAAGCAAACAGAATCTAAAAATAATTTTATTCAGATGGTGTCTGGCAGGTGTTCTCTTCACGGTTTTCACTGTACATGGAAGATGGCAGAGTACAGAGGAATAGTATGGCGTCGTGTGGGTGAGTGGTTTGCTGATGTCACCGTTGTGGATTGAGTGGCCCATGGTGGCAGTGGCGTTATGGTATGGGCAGGCGTGTGTTATTGACAACAAACACAGGTGCATTTTATTGATGGCATTTTGAATGAGATACCGTGACGAGATCCTGAGGCCCATTTTCGTATCATTCATCCACGACCATCCCCTCATGTTGCAGCATGATAATGCACGGCCCCATGTTGCAAGGATCTGTACACAATTACTGGAAGCTGAAAACATCCCAGTTCTTGCATGGCCAGCATACTCACCGGACATGTCACCCATTGAGCATGTTTGGGATGCTCTGGATTGGCGTATACGACAGCGTGTTCCAGGTCCTGCCTATATCCAGCAACTTCGCACAGCCATTGAAGAGGAGTGGACCAACATTCCACAGGCCACAATCAACAAGCTGATCAACTCTATGTGAAGGAGATGTGTTGCACTGCGTGAGGCAAATGGTGGTCACACCAGATACTGACTGGTTTTCGGATCCCCCCCCAATACATTGAAACTGCACATTTTCGAGGCCTTTTATTGTGGCCTGCATCTTGATCTGATCTGCATCTTGATGCATCTTGATGTGCCACACCTGTGAGGTGGATGGATTATCTCGGGAAAGGAGACGTGCTTGCTTACACAGATTTGTGAACAATATTTGAGAGAAATAGGCCTTCTGTGTACATAGAGAAAGTATTAGATATTTGAGTTCAGCTCATGATGCATGAAAAACAAAAGTGTTATAAATTTATAATTTTATTTAGTGCATATACAAACATGGAAGATACATTTATCCAATAATATGAATTAAATAATCCAAAAGGATGCCTCAGCATTTGTAATGCTGAGACAATTCACAAATCACTGGTTTTTAGCCGTTATGTTAAATTGCAGTAATAAATAGCCTTGAGAATTTTCAATACAAGCAATTGACAGATTTCTTTTTTTCTCTCTCTCTCTGTTTCTCTCTCTCAAGATGCCTACACTGTGTCAGAGGTGACATACGCTTGGACGCGTAATGCGTCAGACTCTGTGGTGGTAGAAGGAGAAAGCTCCCGCCTTAACCAGTATGATTTACTTGGACAAACTGTAGGACAAGAAACGATAATATCAAGTACAGGTAAGCTGTTATGGAGGTTATGTTATGTTATAGAGTGACATACTCTTTAATCTCCAATTTCATGTACAGGTTTACTTTTAAAGACATATTTATTTCTGCATGACACAAAACAAGACTTGACAAAAGAGTTGGAGAATATTTCAATTCTTTACCATACATAACTCAAGAAACGGAAACAGAAATGGCACCTGGTCTGATGTATGGTCCTTGTGTTCAGGCTGCGTAATGGCATAATGGTGTGGGGAATGTTTTCTTAACATGCCACAGTATTTGTTGTTGACAACATACATCCCTGGCCCCTATGACAACTGCCAGCTGGTGCGTTGAAGAAATAATGACCCCACAGAAGTTATCATGTATAACAAGTATTTTGTTTAAACACAGTGAGGTTTTGATTCAGTGCAATGCTGTGCAGTAGATAGTTATTTAACTTATTGAGTTGTTTGACTGTATTATGTCTGCAATGGCTTTCCTTTTGGAGGTGGGCTGTGGGCATGCCATTGATTAGGAGAGCTGAATGATTCACTTGGGTATCTGACTGTGGAATGCTCTTTCGTTTATAGACATCAAGGAAGAATGTTTTGTGGTGGAAACAATAATTAAGCATCATTGTCTCAACTTGTGAGGTTTTGAGAAACCGGAAATGTTGCTGAATGATTGAGTTTTGTGAACAAATTCTTTGTATTGAGTCAAATGATTTTAATCTTTACGAAGACTCAAATCTACTATCTCTATGCCTGAGGGTGCTATCTCTATGCCTGAGCCTGCTCATTCTCTCATTGGCTGCAGCTGGTGATCTCTAGGAGTATTACCTTCCTCTGTATACTACCCCTAGTGGTGTTGAGTCTGTGTGGAGCTATTTAAAGGCAGGATTAAGCTAGAACTACACCGCAGCGATTTTCGCTCGTGCGTGTGGGAGCGACTGCTTATCAACAGAAATCTCCAGGTCACTGGTTGATGCTGGACCGACCGCTCCTATCAACCCAAACCTGACGCTCTATCAACATTCTCTAGCTATTCCAATTTTGAATTGGCAGTGAGAGGTGAAGGAAAACGCGAGTGTTTCCACCAATCAGAATCTAGGTAAAGGCTTGTAATATTTGTTACTCTTTCCCTGTGAGAGAGTTGGGTGTCAGATATTAAACTGCCACCACCTTTGTCCGGTCAGGTCCGGTGTCAAACCCGAAA
>JAODUK010001380.1:0-12896 GCA_027564635.1 Typhlichthys eigenmanni | reverse complement strand
CACACACACACACACACACACCGCACCCACACTCACACACTTCCAGTACACCCCCGACACCAAGGTCAAAGACACACACACACACACACACACACACACACACACACACACACGCACACACATAAAATCCAACACACACGTACACATATGAAATTAGAAACCAATACACACACACACAAACGCTAATACACACTCACACGCGCACACAGTCTCCACCTAAAATCCTTTCATTGCTAATGTGATTAGTATGACTGAGAAGATAGCATTAAATATTAAACACGACTCCCTTTCTATGCGTGTGTGTTTAGTTTCTGTTCTCCCTATGCACTGTATTCCTCCAAATCTCTACTTTTGTGTTGGTGTTGTTTGGTGATTCAACCCCTGCTCCATGAAAGATTAAATTTCATTCTGCTCTGTCCAGCAGACCGCTCCACACTGCATTAGGCTAGCATCTGCTGCTATGTTTGTGTATATCTGAAGGCCTCTGACAGGTTTGTGCCCTCTTGTGTGGACTCAGGTCAGTTTATATACACAGGAAGAATGAAGCTGGTTCCCCCCTGCAGATTTCCTATTTCCCTTCTTTAATCTTGTTCTGTGTTTCCTGTGGGGCTGGATGACTCCGTGGGCCGATGGAACAATCAAATGCCATGGAACCTCGTGGAAGAAAAGTATGCTTTTTAGGTGCTAGTAGAATTTGAGCTGGGAATACACTGTATTTGTTTTGCCGTGGCCTGGCTCTGTTTTTAAGATGTAGTTTATTAATAATTTCTTAGGGAGACAATTGCAACTGTTAGCACTCACATTATATCAGGAAAAACGAAACTGGTTAAGGGGAATGTGTCCATGTTTTTCCCTGAGTCTTTGATGTCATGTATCTCAACATTGTTATCAGAGAAAGGCTTTTGCTCTTCCCCTCTCCCACAATGCATTTCTATCTTTATCAGTTACAAATGAAAGCCGACAGTATGTGGATATGGAGTCCTCTATACCTTCCCCTTTCTCCTCCATATCCAGATATCTTTCCTCTAACTTTGTAGTCCTATACTGTAAATTTATTTAGGTCTACATATTAGTCTCCTTACCCTGAAGTATACAGTCGTTTATATGTGGTGTATACTGTACATTAACCTGCATGTTACATTTGAACAAATTCTTTCTCTGTGCTGCTGAGATATTTTATTTGTACTGTAATACAAATATTATATTTTAGTTGAAAATGTGACTAAATACCCAATGTATCTCTGTCGGTTCAAAAGAGGAGATCATGCTACTTTATAAACGGACAAAATCTCTTCATTTAATAACTTATTAAATAGGTTATTTGACAGAGTGGTATGTGACATATTGCTTTGTTTTAAGTAGTATTGTTTCCCCTGCCCCTAGGCTCTAGTGTCTTATGAAGTAGCGTCGGATGCTTTTGTGTGGGACCAAGGTCATGGCCTGCTAAATATTTAGGTAGGGTGGACACACCCGGCAGCCCTCCCATATCGAGGGAGACCCGTTGTAGAGTCCATAATGAAAATAAACACATGGGTAGAGACATAAGGTCGCCCCAGGAGACAGCAGGCGTAGGTTCAGACTCGGGCCCCACTGTTTCAGTGCTGGGAATGTGGACTGCATGCCGTGCAATAATGGGTTTGCTTGGCTAATGATTACCTGCAATATACAGTTCTACTGTGTTTGACCGCACTGTGTACCAGGACCTAAGGCAGTGAACTTAAGAGGAGCATCAATATTGTACTAAAACATTTCAGAATGGTGATTGACTAGTATCATTGTTTTCATTGAGATTATTGTTTACATTCCAGGAAAACCTGGGGCTAATCTGACTGTCTTGTTTTACACATATTTAATGTTACACCCGATACAGCTGATATAGGCCTGATATTTACACAATAATTTGTCCACAATAAAGCGAACCAGGAGTGAATGAGATAAAGTATGTCAGGTATGTGAATGTGTGTGTGGTTCAGCAACAGTCCATGTAGGTGTTCCACATGTGTTGACAGTGGGATTAGTTTAGGATCAAGCAGATCTCACACAACCATGTAGTCCAGAACACACACATGCACGGGCCCACACATACCTTCATTCACCTTGGGGAAAACAGAATCCCAGGCACAAACAAATACAAACAGCTTTACTGCATATCTCACAGGAAAATCAATAGCACACAAATAAATACACAAAATGCTAATATACACGGCAATAAACCTAAATAGACACACACACACACACGCGTGCACACACACACACACACACACACACACACTATATGCTGAACAACAACACACCTTCAGTTAGAGTGTTGTCCTCAGAATGGCCGTTCAGGCTGGACATACTGGAGATCTGGCCATTCTTCTGCAGGGGCTGAGGGGATGAAAAAACATTTAAGACATTTAACAAATTAAGAGATATATTTGAGAATATAGTTTACACAAATGTTTTTACATGCAATATATATGTATATATGTATGTTTTAAAAGTGAGAGATCCTGACACTAAGCTAATGCTTAGTGTCAGTACTGCTGCTAATACACTGTAGGAATTAGCCATCATACTATTATCCAGTGCAATAGTACATTCTTTAACACTTTTTTCAAAAATGTTCTCATACATCTGTCTGTAAAATAGACTGGGTGAAAATCCCAGATTAGGTGCTTTCTGAGATACTCCAACCACCCCGTCTGGCAGCAAAAATCATTCGACGGTCACTTGGATCACATTTGCCATTATGGCATTCGGGCTGAACAGCAAGAGGACCCCTTCACCAGATCTGCATGAGTTCATGCATTGAGTTTCTGCTACGTGATTGGCTGATGATTGCATAATTGATCATGTGTACTGCGTATACAAAATATATCTTCATGAAATGTTTTAACTTGGTGCCTTCCCTTGGCTGAGACTGCTACCATCAAGCTAGCAAATTTAGGAGACACAACTAAACTCTTTGTGTACTTATCAGTGGATCAAAGACAGAGTTTTTTTTGTCTGAGACTAGCTCTGAATGACAATGGTACAATGCTGGTCTGACCAGGACTTTGTCTTTCTAGGCTGGTGGGAGAAGGGAAATCCAACTTCCCCACGGAGCAGCTAATCTGACTAATGGACGCAGAAGATCCCCAAGGAAAGCCCTAAAACATGAAACCACACAGGAGAAAGTTGTCTAGATGGACATGAAGGATGGGAGACAAGAGAAAGTGTAAGTGTGTATGAGTGTGTGTGTGCGTGCATATGTAATCACTGCGCGCGTATGAGTAGGCTACATAGTGCCGTAGCTGCTAATGGACCAACACAAAGACATGGAAATATTATCGCTCTGAAACATTCCACATAAACTGCATGTAAAGTAACATGAACAGCTTGATTCAGGACATGTTAACTATGTTTATACACTGTACACTTTGAAGGCAGGGTCAGTCATGATTGAGAACGCTTGCTAACAAAACAATATATCCATTCGCGGCGCCGCCCCACACATTGAAATGCATTGTGAAGCAAAGCGTTGTACTACGACCTTGTTGTCGTGAGCGGTGTTCGCCACTTTGTTTGTGTTCATTGACGGAGTCAGGACTGTGTTCAAGTATCGAATAATTTTTATAACACGCACAGAAAATTGTAAGCTAGCGAAATGTAAGGAGATATTTGCTGAATTTGAAACTTGTATTATCTTACAACTATCTTGCAATAGCTGACTATACCTTTAAATGTTTAATTGCACATGTTCAAATTCAAATGATATGCTAAATAAGAGGCCTATAAGCCACGTACAATCACCTACGTCATGCGCAGATTCTGCTTGGTGTGCACTACTTCTGGCATGAGCCAGCAGCTGACCTCATGGTCCTCAATGACCCCATCTGACTTTGGTCTGCCTCATAACTGACATTCCCAGCATTCCCTGCCCTGCTTCCACAGATTCCACAGATTAGGGGCAATACACACCCAACAACACCTGACAACACTCTCCCATTACCCCGTACCCAAATGTGCATCTATACCCCGGGCCCGCACTAATGTCACCCTTAAAACACCTCTGGTTCAAATGTATACATCACCTCCTTAACCTACCAAGCAGCCCCCATCACCCCATAAATAAAGCACTATATTCACACCCAATTAAGTTCCACGATGAACATGGGGACCACAGGAATAGCATATAAAGGGTTTGGAATGACACAGAGCTGTAGGGACTGGTCTTTATTTTAATGGGAGGCATGAGGATTACCACAAAGTGGTAGAAGGGGGTTTATTACCATTTGGGGTGCAAAATGTGTTTCTAGCCAGCTCAGAGACATAAAATGTGAAAGTATCTTAAGCTCAGTAACACTAACATATAAACCATGAATATCGGAAGGTACAGAAATGGTAATATTTTTTATTTATGCTATGATTTAAGTGTTTAGGAGGAAATGGCTTGCATTGGCATTGTTGTTTTTAAATGGTTCTGCTTGTTTTGCACTGAATTCCTTTCTAGAGTGTCTGGATGGAGTAGAATAACATTTCATTGGCAAATGTGCATTTTTTAAACTCATGTCAGTCATAAAAATGCTTGAAATTATACAGCTGAGCTGACCTGGCCAAAAACATGCAGATAAAGCCATGCTACAGTTCAAATGCTGGTCATACAGAAGTTGCATTTGTCTAACATAACAGAACCTTGCATGTTTTACAGTTGCAGTCACTTCATTGTAATCTGTGACAGCAAATCATTTGTGCATGCTTTTTCTATACAAACCTCAATGAATGTTCCATTTTGCAGCATTTCAGTTACATTCAAGCAGGTCTTCAATGGAAGATCTGTGTGCTGCTGTGCAACATGTACTTGCATCTGCATGTGTTAGTATGTGTGGGGTGGAGTGGCACACAAGACACAAAACACCTCTATCTACAAACACTGTCTAATATAGCTCCCTTTAAACAACTTTTGTATAATCTGTCTGCAACTGTTTTTATTTTCTATTGACCCAAGTGGGAAACATTGTTAATAAAGACAAGGGTTCAATCTCTGTTTAAGCAGGAGGAATACTTGCTCCCCTGACCACATATTGTAGTAGCATCTCATGCTAAACTTGAGCAAGAAAAGTACAAGTGAGGCTGGCGCACACGTGGCAAAGTGCCATTTAGTGCAAGGAAGAACCTGTATTGTGTCAGACCTAATAATTGTAAACTCTATGTACATACAAGAAATAACATAGTGCATTTAGAAAATTGCCTTATCAAGACTAGTATATTTAGTACAAACAGTAACATAATGTAATATTATTGCCTATATTAAAAATATTTTATTTTCTTACACAAATTGAATAATAATAATAATAATAATAATATTAATAATACATTTTATTTCAGGACTCCTTTCAAAACACTCAAGGACATCTTACGTAGTAATGTATGTAGGCAAATCTAAAGATCAATAAAACACAATAACACATCAATATAACACATTTTGTTAAGATATATAAGGCATATGCTCTACCTATACTATAAATGTCCAGAAGAGAAACACCGGGATGGAGAAGCTGCTATCTTCTCCCTAAATCACTTCACAAAGCCCCACTGAGGAAATGTATACCCTTAAAGTAAACACCAGTTAGAGGGGAATAACGCCTCTATCCCCTCCCCTAATCACCCCTCCAACCACAATAAGCTTACAGACCGCATGTTATATAGCACTGTGTGTGTGTGTGGGGGGGGAATCTTTTTCATTATTTCAAAGAGTTAAAACCTTTCTTCTGCATGGATAGCTATGCAAAGCTATCCTTCTCTGTTCCTTTGAAGTGTTTATTTTAAATGTTTTATCTAATACGAGAGGCATGATGCAATCCCGTTCTTGTCCACTAGAGCAACTAGAACAACATGAGACCACCCACAATACAGACTACAATAATAGCAAAGACGCATCATAAATTAGGCTCTAACCACACCTGGCCAAAGAGTCTTTAAATTTACTAATTTATAGACAGTGGCTTAGTTAGGACGCAAGCTGACAGTATAGGGAACAGGTTACCTAAGAGCAGATGACGTCATTACTTTCCATTGTAAAGACATCCTAACTACAATTAAATTCAGACTTAAATTTTTTAACGCTCACCACCACACACATGAACGCGCACACACACGCACACACACAGACACGCACGCACGCCCGCACACACACACACACACACACACACAGTAAGAGATAACCTGCCCCTGTGGGGTCATAGTTTGCTCGTGACAGTTGCAGCCCACTGACCTCTGACCTTCATGGTGCGGCTAGAGAACGTGTGTAGGAAGGTGGGGGGGTAAAAACACACATCACAAACTGGAATGGAGGGACTGAGATGTAGAGATAGAAGGGAATACTCTTGTGAAAACAATGACGAGCGTGATAACAATAGTTGAAATAGGATGTCTAAATGGCTCATTACGCTAAACCGGTCATCCGGGCCTAGGTCAAATAGTGTTTATGCATCATTCTCAGAGTTTGTTTTAACTCGCCTTGATGGGTGGGCTTCACCCCATTCAGCGATTACATACATGCGTTTACACAATGGCAGGAAGGCACTCCAATGTGAATATATTCAACCTTTTCCCTGAATGGCAAAATGATGTCTTAGCTTGCACCCTCTGAACAGTGACGGAACACACCAAACTGGGATTAGGGTTCGTTAATAGGAGCTCATGAAGAGTTATGTGGATGCAAACGTGCTTACCATGGTTTTCCAGCATTTATAAGTGTAAAGATGGCACACGGTTGCAAGTATTTGGAAGTGTTTAACTTTATCGCAAATTGACAAATTTTATTATGTCAGATTTTGTACAAAGATGTGTCACAAAAACTCACACGCGCACACACACACGCACACACACACACTGATGGAGAATAGTGGAACATAGTGGAAATAGTGGAGTATTCATCATCTCTCAATTAGATGATATACTCTGAAAGGTTTGTTAACCAAACCTACAGTACTCTGTCGGCGTGACAAGCTAGCTAGCTACTGTACATCTATCTGGTGATGATCTGTTTTGTTAAGGTTTAGACGTCAATAGGTTCAAAGCCCATGGGCTTGTCTTTCTTGTTCTCACTCTTTAACATGTGTCTATAGCCCAGCGAGCCCCCAATCTATTATCTCTGACCCATGCATTCACCACATTCCTAAGATCAGAGCCTGACAAGACCGCTGAAGAATACTCTCACTGTGCCCAGAATGGGTTACCTCTACTCAGGTGGAGACGGTTGTGTGTGTGTGTGTGTTTCTGTGTGTGTATACAGTATGTTTCTGTGTGTGTGTGTTTGCACACACGTGTGTGTATGTGTGTGTTTGAGATACACGTGTTCAAGCCATTGTTAACCTGTTTGTTATTGTTTATCTCTATGTAACATGTGATCTATTAGCCAATACAAGCAACCCTTGTATTAGTTAAATGACCTGGCCTCTTTCAGCCATGAACTTTATCTAATAGATCAATTTAAACCTTGTTGGCTTTGCTTACTGTTTCATGCTGGCTATTTCATTCAAGCTAAACTACAACGTACAATATATAAAATAGGAATATTCTACATCTGGCAAAATCTGACAAAATAATTGTACATATTTTGGTTACAGTGTCGTTCAGATTAATCACATATTTATTGTTCGGGTGAATATATTTTTTTGTAGAACAGCCATATAGACTTTTACTTTCAGATGGAGAAATATTGTTTGTTAATAATTAATTTCACTCAAGATTAATTTCTATGCCCTATTTCTAATTCGAATTAAGAAGACCAATACAGAGCTGAATGTACTGTATATAAAATACATCAATCAGACATATGTATGATTAAATATAGGCTTATTAAGTTTACAAATTATATAGTTTACAAAGGAGTTGTTGGCTGGAAACATTTAACAGAGAAGCTAAGAATTATGGTAAAGGTCAAATTAGTTTGACCTCACCTAAATTAGTCCATAATCCACTTTCTCCTCTCCACTCAAAGTATTCACAATTTATCATGAGTATCACTCGCCAAATAAATCTTAACTTTTGCACCAACAAGTAAAATGGTATATTCCTTTTAGATTATCTACAGTGGCTAAAGGAAGGTCAGTGGCATTATCAGGCCACAAGGGTGGGTTTGAGACAATAATTCAGAAAATGTATTAATAATTCATCATGGTGAACTGAAGATGTAATCTTACATAGGATTTCGGATTTCAGAAATAGGTAGTTATACTAACTTAAATAGAATCTAATCCTTTTCACTTACATGAGTTAATCACCATTTCATGCAAGTTATTTTAATTAACAGTTACTTTAAGCCAGGGGTGCCCAACTCCGGTCCTGGAGGGCCCCTATCCAGCATGTTTTAGATGTCTCCCTGCTCCAACACACCTGACTCAAATCAATGGGCTTCTGCAGAGACCGATAACGAGCCATTCATTAGAATCAGGTGTGTTGGAGCAGGGAGACATCTGAAACATGCAGGGCGGTAGCTCTCCAGGACCAGGGTTGGGCACCCCTGCTTAAAATGTAGGGTTACTACTGTAAGTTTTGCAGTTCTTTCAGAGACAATTTCAATAATCATATTACTATAGACAAATCCATCAGAACTGCCCAGCTCAAATAACAAGAAACCTCAACCAACAGAAAGATTGGATGGGAACACTGAATTAGATAAATAAAACAGCAGCAAGACAGACAGACAGAGAGAGAGAGAGAGAGAGAGAGAGAGAGAGAGAGAGAGAGAGAGAGAGAGAGACAACAAAATGTTTTGTATGTACACCTGTTAGTTGTCCTTAACAGACAACAGAATGTGCCAGGAGTAGTTCAATCAACCTTTAACCTCTCCCCATATACCTCCCACAACTTGGCTGTTTTTCATACCCCCATTCCTGCATCCCGACTGCAGGCTGCTACACTGGCGCTCCCTCCCTGTGCTCAACAGCAAACAGAGCCAAAAAATAACAACAGCTTGCTTGTAGGAAGGACCCCCACCCATGTGCACCCCGTCACCTGGCCCCAGCGCTGGATCAGAAGCAGGACACTGGCCAGCGCATGAACCCAGGAGCCTGGATCTCTAACCGGGTTGAAATAATAAATCAACCCCACCCCCCACACCCCTATCCCCCACTCCACTTCCCCTTCCCCTTCCACACACACGATCACCACAGCTGATTCCGAGCCTACTGCCATTGATTGCGTACACCGATAACCATCACGAGTGACGAGAACGAGCTCGATCGACCGCGGGGTCACATGTGACAAAGACGGAGGTGTAATTGAGAACACAGAAACATGGTTGTGATTATACCAGTCACTTACACCAAACACTGATATCACATCTCACACTTAAGTCACTGTCGTAAAAAAGAATGACGTCTACATACTAAGATCTTGGGCCTGGATCTTACGGAACCACCGTCACTTGATGGACAAAACCAATGAAAAGTGTAATTTACTGTTGAACCACAGCACGGATACTTGCTGCTGAACACCTTGCCGAGGATAGCTGATCAATAAGACATAAGGGAAAACATACTGTAGGCTCACCTCCCGAATACAACATGGGCCACAACAAGGGGAGGGGCTCATGTTATTCTTGCATGGCTTTCCACAGTCAACATCATTTGCAAGAGACGTGTGAAAGAAATCAGATGTGAAAAGGCTTCTCAGACCCCCAGGGTCACCCCCTACCTTGTCAACAACAGAGCCTCTATGCAGCTAAACATAGTGGGGACAGTAGCAGGTTTACGTCTGTTGACAACATTAACTGATGAAAAATAATATAAATGGTTTCATAACGAGATAATAACATGATCGTGTCAATTCAGGGACATGTGCTGGCAGAAGGCCTTTGTGGCATCCCATACAAGAAGCTCATACATCAGTAAGTCATTACAACATTGGCACAATCCATCCAGTGCACAAGGTATCTTCAAAGAATCTGCGGCTGCTGCTGCTAATTAATGCAGGGCTACATTTACATTGTATAGGCACCTTTATGCATAGGCCTGTTTATCAAAGGTGCAGACCATGCAATTGAGTAAGGGTCCCCCGGAGACTTGGGGGGACCCCCCTCTGCTATCTATCATTCAGTTTGACCACTAAAGCATATAATTGGTGACCCTTACAGAAAAAAAACACATACAAACGTGTACGTTCATATGCACCATGTGATCAAAATGGCTGTGTGTTTACACCAGATTCCATTATCGCCTTTGGATAAAGAATGAAGAAATATCACTTTAAATCTAATTTGAATAAAATCTAATGGAAAACATAAAAAAAGAGATTACATCAAGCCTTACAAGGGTAAAAGAGTTTTGGAGCCAGTTCAAACCGCAATAGTGAGTCGTGAATTTAATTATGATGCACTGCAAATGCCCAGGCTACATGGGCGTGGCACCAATTCCCCCTCCCCCCTCGTCTGTGAGGTCTAGCAGCCATGAGAGGTGCTGGATGATTCACTGTTTGTCCTTCTAATGCCCAGTGTCCCGCCAGGAGCTACAAGGGCATGCACACACACACACGCACACACACACACGCACACACACACACACACGCACACACACACACGCACACACGCACGCACGCACACACACACACACACACATATATTATTCCAAGCCGGTGATGTGACAACAGCTCCCATCTTGCGCTGAGCCGCCTGGAACCAGTTTGGATGTGTAAAAAGAGAGGCAAAGAGAGTGCAGAGGGAGAGTGTGAGGGAGGTGGGCAAAGGAGCCCATTAGAGGTGCACCATAAATAAAGATGCTTTGTCAGCAGGCTGACAGCATGGAGACTGACATATTAAGACTCAGTTATAGTCATGGATTTTCTTTTTTCAGAGAATCTTTGGCACAAATATATCAGAATGACCATGGTTTTCAGTATTATGTTACAAAATGCTCTGATATCAGTGCAATTCTATTTTGGTGTCAGACACAGGGCCATAAGAAGACAACCCATTATACAAAATACAACATTAAAGATAAATAGAAAACCTTGCCACCTTTTATAGAAGACGAGTATACAATTAATATTTTCCTTACCTCTAGACACAGGAAACGCTTTATAACTTTTCTTTACTCGGATGGAAGTTTTCTAGAATAGATGGAAGAAACAGTCAACAATAACGCCATGATGTTTAGCCTCTGTTCCATTAGCCTATGCATGGTGCATGTGTGAAAAAACACAAGACCAATCACATCAAAAATACGTTTAAAGTTTCACACACATACTGTATGTTAGGTAATGATATTATCTGACATTACTTTGAGTTTACTTTTAGTTTAGTTTTTAACCGACCATTTCCCATAAATCTGTGTATTGTATATCCTCTGCTCATCCCTCTGGAGCCCATTGGCAAACCAGCTGTAGATGTGTGCGTGCATTCATGTGCAAAGGAAAGGTAAATTTGCCAGACTAATCATGGAAAAGAGGCCATGATTGGTCAGAATCTTCAGGCTTGGTGAAAACAATACAATTTATCATTGGCTATCGACCAGAACAAATATTCTTACATTTTACTCACTGATAGCTGATGGATTTCTATGGCATTTATAACAAATTAAACACATTTTATAGCTATAAAATCCTACCTATACCCCTTTAAAGTTCTCTAATAATAATGCTTTTCTGATGTTTCACAGCTTCCCCACAATCATTAATGTGGACACAGTACCTGTGACACTCATGGCACTGTGAAAAGACAGGGCCCTCTGGTCGTGACCTGGGCTATTCAATAACACATCATCAACATGAGACCGTGGCAGAGGCCCCCAGGGGCCCAACCTATCCCCTGCTGAGCTCATCACTATCCAGAGCGAGCAAAATCAATAACTCCATCCGTGTTGCAGATAGAGAAAAGTGTTTTGTGATATAGTGTGCACTGCACAAGCAAATCAGAACATTTCCGATTTAAATATGCTTTAATGCAGTTCCGCACTAGATGTGAAATTTAATGTCAGCTGTGACGCCATGACATGCATTCTCTACACAAGGTTATTGTGTAAAACAGTATAGTTCCTGGCATTGTCGGAAAATGGCTTTCCCACAGAGCAGTCTTCACTAGGCATATATAATGTAATAGTATAGCCATATCATGCAGAATAATGGCTATTCTATAAATAATGTATCTCACATGTTTCACAATATATTTTAAATAACCAAAACCCTATGAGAGAGACAACAATCGAAAGAATACACTCAGCCACAGTGCCTTAAACCACAAACCATAGTGTCAATAGAAGTCTATACTGGAATGCATAAAACATTTTTGCTAAAATCCAAGAAAATATTGGTAAGAGTGCATGTCTAAGAATAAGAAGAATCAGACGTAAAATGTACCATACCATATTACAAAGGCTGCATTCTCTCAAATGAATAGTTTAGTTGTATTAATAGTAATAGTAGTTTGATTTAAAGTCAGAGTCAGAATTCAAAGAAATAATGTCGGAATCCTGAGAAAAAAGTCAGAATTCCAAGATAAATAGATGTAATTACGAAAAAAAAAACATGCATTTCTGAGAAAAGAAGTAGACATTCCGAGATAAAAAGTCACAATTACAAGAAATAAAGTCGCAACTAGGCACTTTTTTTTTATTTGGCAGAAACGGGCTTCCATAGTAAAAGCTATTTTGAATAAGGCTGGGGGATAACATAAGCCCAACACACACACATACACACACACCAGCACATATGAGATGGGGCAAGAGGGTCTGTTTCTAACTTTAGTCCATTTTCCACCTCAGCCTCTGTCATCGGCGTCCTTTTAAAATCACAGAGGAGAGGCGACTGTGGGAACAATTGGCTGATTCATCTGTCTTTATCTCACCCTGGCCTAAATCTCTCTCTCTCTCTCTCTCTCTCTCTCTCTCTCTCTCTCTCTCTCTCTCTCTCTCTCTCTCACACTCTCTCTCACA
>JAODUK010001379.1:1974-12898 GCA_027564635.1 Typhlichthys eigenmanni | reverse complement strand
CCCCCCCACCAAGGGTTCCTAACAGTGCTTTAGGGTCTCTAGTTCTCTCTCTCACACACACACGCACACATGTTTATAATAATAATAATAATAATAATAATAATAATAATAATGTCCTATAAACCCCTCCCGTTCAGGACACGTGTCCTATAAGCCCCTCCCCTTCCACATACATGTCCTATAAGCCCCTCCCCTCTGCTCAACAGGTCCACCATCCGCAACCCCCAGAGCATCCACAGCAGGGGGCGCCGTAGGCTCAGCCAGGACGTGTACCGCAGGAACAGCCGCCGTTTCACCCAGCAGAGGCAGAAGGTTCCCACAGAGTCGCCCCTGAGGGAGCGAAGGAACCACGGTGTGTGTGTGTGTGTGTGTGTGTGTGTATGTGTCAACTATGGAGCACTCTGCTTTGCCCTATAACACTGTAGTATATTTACACCCCTATAACACTCTCTATAATACTATAGTATATTTACACCCCTATAACACTCTATAATACTGTAGTATATTTACACCCCTATAACACTCTCTATAATACTGTAGTATATTTACACCCCTATAACGCTCTATAATACTGTAGTATATTTACACCCCTATAACACTCTCTATAATACTGTAGTATATTTACATCCCTATAACGCTCTATAATACTGTAGTATATTTACACCCCTATAACACTCTATAATACTGCTCTACGCTGATTTAACCGCGTCCTGATCAGAACTCCTTGTTTCATTCCCAACAGACAACATTCCTGAATCTCCCGGCTCGGACGCAGAGGAGCAGAAAAGGGCTCCGGCCATCCCCCCACGGCCCAGCGCCGAGCTCATCATGGAGCGCTGCACGGACAACACACGCAAGAGGGTCAGCATCCGCAAGGCCAGCACCGAGGACTGATCACAACAGGAAGCTACAGCATGCCAGAATTAGCTTAGCATGCTAGCATGTTAGCGTGCTAAACACAATGGTAGCATGTTAGCGTGCTAGACACCATGCTAGCATGTTAGCGTGCTAAACACCATGCTAGCATGTTAGCATGCTAAACACCATGATAGCCTGTTAGCTCATTACAGTGCCATTTCCCGCCCACTAAGCTATGACTGCTGAAATTTAGCTAAATATGGATTTAATTAAAAAATTATAAATCAATGTACAAATAAACATTAAATAAAAATACAGTTATGCTACAAATAGCCTACTATACTAAAATGTCAATTCAAAACAAAGCAAAGACTATCTTTACGTTTTTAAGAAGAACAATATTATTTCTTTGTTGGAATCATGTTCTGTTCAAGTACAGAGCAGGCTGCAGGTGCAGAGTATACTATAAAATAAAGTATTTGTCATCATGTCCGTCCGCTTTGCTTTCTGATATGTTAGAGTGAGTAACACCATGGAGACACACACATTGAAACTATACTTGTCATAAGAGCAATGTCAATATTTGCAAATGCAGCTTAATAAAAGCTTTTTAGACTGTAATCAATTTGAAGAGGTCTATTAGCCTATAGAGGATTGTTTTCCTGATAGCCTACACTTTCAGTTGGAATGTCATTGCTAACAGTGATTCATGTCAGCATGGAAAACATGGAGCATTAAGGAACATCTGTAGTATGGTAACCAGTGTTGGGCAGTAACTAGTTACCAGTTACTGTAATATTATTATTTTTACAGTAACAGTGTAACTCGTTTTAATTAATTGTAACTAATTATTTTTTCCAAAACAGTAATATTATTACAATTACCAATTCTTACTGCGTTACAGGAACAAGATATCAGATCCTAGCAAACTTATAGGCTAATGGAACCAACCTGTCCAATCATCTGGTTTAATAGCAATGTTTTCACTATGGCTGATTGTTGACACCTAATGTTAATTATTGTTCCAATAAATACTAATGCAGTAATGCAAATAGCTTTCTATTATTTTTCAAAAATGTTTACCTCATGCAGAAAACAAACAAATGACCCCGACGTGATTTGAACACGCAACCTTCTGATCTGGAGTCAGACGCGCTACCGTTGCGCCACGAGGTCCAATTGCAGAATATGTTAACTTGCCATATTTCATTCTAATAAATAAAGATTTAAAGATTTGTCTAAATTTATGTTTTAACTCACTGTACTTTCTCCACGTCAACAACAATTACGCAGGCTACTTTCCAATAGTCAAAACACATTAACAGCGAACATTCTGTTTCAATTATCACAAAACATTGAAAGGTTACATATTACAAAATACAGTCGGCCCTATGTATAAAATACTAAATAAAACGTGACCAACCTTGTTATAAGTGGGTATGATTAAGACGTTGACCTACTGATGAGCTCGACCTGTCAAGTCAAATCAATTTTATTTATATAGCTCTTAATCACATTGCAGTCTCAAAGGTCTTTACAACCTACATTTCACATGGAAACAAACACCCCCTTAACCTGCTCCTCCCCCCGGGCAAGGAGACACTTCCATTAAAACCACATGGGGACAAAAGGGCAGAAACCTTGGGAAGGGACCAACGGAAGAATCCACCCCTCCAGGACGGTTAAGATGCAATAGGTGATGTAGGCAAACAACATTTAGCATGAATACTATGTATAATAATGTACACATAACACATCGGAAAGTGTTTTGTAAGTTAGTGGTCAGTCAGTCGTAGTATTAACAGACGCCACGTGAGTCCCAGGTCCAAGGAAATGTCCAGTATTACTAGACACTCCCAGGACCGCTCAACAACCGTAGCGCGTGTCTGAATTGGAGACTTGGCTTCTGCAGTAATAGCCACCGCCATCCATACTGGACCATGTCAGCATCACCTCGTCACAACACTCCACCGAGCAGGAGATGACCAACACACATCCATTTGCTCTTTCCCAGTCCTCTTTCCCAGCTCAGGGAATATCGCCTTCACCACGATGTTCTTTACCAAGGCAGCAACTTCCCCCGATGACATCACCGGGCTGGACCCTCACCATCCACAGCCTCCAGGATCGGGACAGCATCTCCCATCCATCACACTCAGAGAAAGAGAAACAGGGGCCAGAAACACACTAAGATGACACAGAGGAGTCTAATGTGCAGCCATGTAGGTCCCTCAGCAGAGGGGGACATTCACTGTTGCTAACTAAATGCCTCACTGTACAGGCCTTTAGTTTGGTTTTGAAGGTCGAAACAGTACTAGCACTCCTAAAAAGTGGGGCCCTATGTGAGAATGCTGTAAATCCTGCAGATTTCGTTTTAACATTAGGGATGGATAGCAAGCCAGCATTTTGTCAGCGTAGGGCTCGGGATGGAACATATGGTATCACTAGGTCAGATAAATATGAAGGTGCCAGTCCATGTAATGATTTATAAGTGAACAATAGAATCTTAAAATCTCATCTCTGATAAACTGGCAGCCAATGAAGTTCAGTAAAGATTGGAGTAATGTGATCAAATGTTCTAGTTCTGGTCAAGATTCTGGCAGCAGCATTCTGTACCATCTGAAGACTTTTAATACTCTTTCTAGGAAGGCCAGAGAGTAAACCATTGCAGTAATCCAACCGTGAAGATACAAATGCATGAATTAGAGTCTCTGCATCTATCAAAGATCAAATCGGCCGTATATTCGTAATGTTGCAAAGATGGAAAAATGCTATTTTAGTAACCTCTTTAATGTGCAGATCAAAAGAAAGCGCACAGCAAAATATCACTCCTAAATATTTTTGCTGAGTTACTCTGAATAATAATTGTCAAAGTTAAGTGACCTGTCAGTCTTCTTTGCCATAGAAACACGGAACAGCTCGCTCATGTCGACGTGTGGCCATAATAATATTACCTCAGCCTATATACTATACGCATAGAAAAAGCTAAAGTGCTTTAAATATGCCTATAGTGTAAGAAAACAAGGTGTCCATCTTTCTGTAGTGCGAACATGAGAAATGTCCCTGATGCGAGACCAGGCAGAACCATTTTAATATTGTCTGGATTAGTTTAGATGCTTTTATATTGTAAATAAAATGGGAATATTGTCCATACTGACACCAGCATTAACGCTGTGTTGCTGGTCTCTTATTTCTCGTAAGCCTTTATTTATTTAAGACCTGTGACGACGTACAGGGGGCGTGGCTATCTCTTTTCAGTCTCTCTGCAGACCCGTAACGCGCTGCGCGCTCCCAGTAGCCCACCGCTTGGTCAGTACCGCTCCGCCGCGCTCATCTCGACCAAAGGCCGCAGGTGAAGCCAGTAAAGCGTCTTCCTTCCCCGCCGCTACCGGGGCTCGGCAGCGGCCACCAGAACCGAGAGCAGCGCCCTGGGGGGGGGGGGTGACTCGGGGGGGGTGACGATAATGAAGAAGATGTCCTCTTTACCATCCGATGCGGCGGATTCACGGCCTCGTTGCGTCACAGCCTCGCGGTTAGCGGCTTAGCGGTGCGTCGCAGAGCCCGGTCAGTTGATAACGTAAACATGAGGTGCTGTCTGTCTGTATATCTTCCCTAGATCGAACCTATATGTGACAGCTAGCATGCTCTGATTTGAATATATTCTGCTATAAACCTATATCATCTACTGCTTACCGTGTTCATGTTGGCTGAATTCCCGTTTTCTCACCATGCACGCACAGGGCACCTCATTAATAAACTATAGGCGTATATAGTAGGTTTGGGTCTATAGGGACAGGCTGGCTACCAATATGACGGGACCATTACATTGACTATGAACAAAAAGCCAGTTCCTTTTAAATAAATATACATGTTCATGTTATAAACCTTTACTGTTGCTTTTGAGGATTCGTCCTTGGAAAGTGAGGAGGGGAAAACCCGACAATATGATTAGATCATAGGCCTGGAAGCAAATGTTCTCAAAGTCGCCCACTACATTCCCGTTGTGATAGAGTGGGCCGCAAATAAAAGGCGAATTCTGCCCGGGGGTGCCGTAAAATTACATAATAATGTAATTGTAATCATTAACAATGTTGTGGGTCTCATGGAATTGAATGGGCCGAATATAATAACGCCCATTTCACTGCTATAACAGCCTACATGCTGTTGTCCAAAAGCGTCGCATGTCGCTATGCGATGGATATGACGGGTCTTTACTGTTTACCCTCATCATTTCTCCACGTTACTCTCTTGCTCTCCGTTGTTGTATTCAGGGATGGGCAACAATACATCAAAATGTATTTTCATATGAAATACCAAATGCCCTAATTGTGAGTGTATCAAAATAAATGACAAAATACAGCAGCCACACATTGTATCAAAATAAACTAGGCCTACTATTAGTATTTTAGTATTTTAAAAATACTCAAAAATAATTTTTCAATTGAGCATGGAATCACATCACAAACCTATCAATGTTTTTATCTAGCCTAACCCTTCACCTGCAAACTGACTCATGGATACTGTAGAAATAGGAAGATTAATCAGCGACCAGTGGGGTGGCTAAATGCAATAACGTTCAAGTCATTCATGCATGCATGCATGGTGGTTGTGCTGATTGGTTAACGGTTAGGTTTCTACATTAACCAGAGGTCTATGCCATGTAGGATGTGGCGACTGCAAACATTCCCCAATGTAGCGTGTCCAGACCCTGTTCACAAAGTGAATGTTGGGTTTGGTTACCAGGCTACCAATCAGAAGCTGCACCAAGTAAACATCTCGCAGAAAGTATTAGAATTTTTAAACTACAAAATACAAAACACTCAAGTATTTTGATACAAAATATAAAGCCATTTTCAATAACACTATCAAATAGGCTAGCCTATAGCGTACGGTAGCCTATCTTTAGTTGTATTTCTTCTGAAACATTCTGAATAGCCATTCTATTAGCTTGAGAAATATTCTACGTTATATTTTTGGTAGCTGACCTTACAGTGTAGTTTCTCAAATAGGACACTGTCACCAGTGGATTAAATGCATATCAAATGCCATCTACAATGTATTCTATATGTGCATTTATTTTGTGTTGGCAATCAGTGTGGTAGTAGGGCTATACGCGTGTGTGCGAGGTCTTCAATGTTTCAGCAAAAATAAGTTTGGGATCAAACAATTTGGAAACAACCTGCAGGACCTCTGAGGACCCCATAGAGGTCCTGGTCCCCTGTTGAAGACCTCTGGCCTAGAGCATCATAGATAAAGATGTCCTAAGGCTTAACCCTTGCGCTCTCCTGCATTTCAGCAGACTAGCAGCAGAAGGAGCCAACCGCGGAATGTCATATGTCCGTGTTGTGGTTGCTGCCCTCTACTGGCAAGTGCACCGGGTCATTTTGACCCATAGGACAGCGCGAGGGTTAAATAAACAAATACTATACGTGCTATAAGCTACACTTCAAACAGGAGGGTCCAGGCACGTTGTGTGTCTATAGCAGACATTTAGGTCCACCTTACTGTTTGACAACGTGATCACAAACAATAGGATGAACAGGAACAGGCTGGTTTGACAGGTAGCCTGAAGGTCCGCTGTTCACTTCCTATAGAATGCTCATTCATATTGGGTTGGGTGTGTGGTGGGTCATTATGGCTTTGGATGTAAACACTCTCTCCAGAGTGTTTAGGTGTCATTTCCTCTCATTGCCTCGAGCTGACACAAATAAACTCACAGGTACATTCTCTATTATTACGGTAGGCTACAGATTATTCTGTTAATTAATTAGTTATTTTAGGCTATTTTAAGTTTCCTTGTTGGCCTTGTTGGTGGTTTCTGAATTGCAGGTTAAATCGTAACTGTCTTTTATAGGCTAGGGTTTCGTCGATTTTGTTTGTTTTTGTTGATACATTTTTATTATTCAATAATCATTCCAGAATTTTATAAGATGTTTGAAAACATGTATTTATATTTTTAGACTTTTCTTTACTTTGAAACAACTTTTCTTTGCTACAGTAGGCACTAAGTATACTTAGTCTATTTGTAGTTTATTCATTATTGTAACTCTATTTAACTTGTTTACAGGTATATTTTGGTAAATCCTTTTATCCAGGCTGTCCTGTATTCTGCTTCAACACTGTCACTGGTCTTGTTCTGTCCAAGCAGATCTAGGATCAGTTCTGTCCAAGCAGCAGGTTAATTTCGATACATCACACTTTGTGCGTGAAAACCAGCGTACGCAATGTTGATAGATGAGGCCCCTGGCTACCAGTGAAGTGATGCTAAAACGCTCTTTTGCTTGCGTGCGTGTGTGGCACTTCTGGAGGTAGATTAATACACAGCAACCTCACGTGACATTCCTGGCCCATGTTTCCACAGCTGTGGGTCTATATGCACCTTTATGTGCTGATGCATTGTAGCCTAAACCTCCTGTATGCTAATGGACTTGGAGTCATGTGACTGTACTGTATCTTTATTCACAACTGGCCTGTACAGGGAACTCTGAAGTTCTGTTGTCAGTAAATACTGTATGTTATTAGAAAAAATGTCTCATTTATTCTGTGTGTGTGTGTGCTCGCGTGTTACAGTACTGAACGACTCTTCTTCTTGCTGGAAGGAAGGAGATGAGGGTTGAAGCAGGTAACTAGGCAACAACAGAAACACAATTGCGGGCTACGCAGAGTGGCGACCATGGGCTACAAGGTGACTGTCATCGCCATGACATTCTGTGTTTGTTGCCATAACACTAGAGACTCATCTAACAACAGCAAAGACCATGAAGCATAATGTCAATAAAAAGTGCCGTGACGTCTTTTAAGTCTTAACGCTCATATTAACTCCTCCTCCTCCTCCTCCTCCTCCTCCTGACCCCCCCCCCCCCCCCCCCACACACACACACACAGATGACAGGAGCAGCCATGGACAGGGTTAGCTTGTTGTGGCGTCTGCGCCGGCGAGCGCGACGCGGGGCTTTCTGCATGGCCTTCTTCTGCGTTTCCATGGCGCTGCTCTACGCGTTCTGCGCAGAAAACAGCGTGCCTGTGACCGACGCCATCTTTGGCGTACGAGCACGCACCAGAGCACAGCCACGTCCACACTCCGTTGGCAAGGTCTGTTTCCTCATGCTAGCCTCATGTTAGCATCATGCTAGCCTAATGTTAGCATCATGCTAGCACCAGAGCACAGCCACGTCCACACTCCGTTGGCAAGATCTGTTTCATCATGTTAGCCTCATGTTAGCCTCATGTTAGCATCATGCAAGCCATAGTACATAGTACCTACAGTATATGGCAGCATAATATTAGGGCAATAGCAGGTTCTCTTCTGTTCATGCTAGCCTGATGATACCTTCTCCCCTCAGGGTATAGATATAATAGAACACATAGTGCATACAGTATATGGCAGCAAAAGCTCATGCTAAGTGTCGATGTTCCTATAGGCTGTTTCTCAAAGCCTACCAGGTGCAACTGGCATCTAGTGGTCTAAATGAGCTGAGCTGATTGGAAACCATGGCAACCTCCGTGTCATCTCTTTCTTTCAGGTGCTGAGGGGCGGGGCCAAGCCTGCTCTCGTCGACCCCCAGAAGCTGCCGGGCGTCGTCCCGGGCAACCCCCACCAACCGATCCCCGTCCTGTCGTCCCCCAACCGCACCCAGCCGGGAGCGCGGCGGCGGGGGGGGTCGGGGGGCCCCTCCCCCTCGGGCTTCCTGGCCTGGCTGCTGCCCCGCCCCTTCACACGCGCCCTGGAGACCCTGTGGGGGGGGCAACGGCTGGGGGAGCTGAGCGGGGGGACGGGGGGGGAGGAGCTGCTGGGGCCCCGGGGGGGGCAGGTGTGGGACGACCACATGTCCAGCAGCAGGCTGGGGCCCCGCCTCAGGAAGGTGGTGCAGCGCTACCAGGTGAGCAAGGCACTAGGGCAGGGGTTCTATTCCCTGTGTAGAGCAAGGCACCAATACTGTCAAGGTTAGGGGTTCTATTCCCTGTGTAGAGCAAGGCACCAACACTTTCAGGGTTAGGGGTTCTATTCCCTGGGCAGAGCAAGGCACTAACACTGTCAGGGTTAGGGGTTCTATTCCCTGTGTAGAGCAAGGCACCAACACTGTCAGGGTTAGGGGTTCTATTCCCTGGGCAGAGCAAGGCACTAACACTGTCAGGGTTAGGGGTTCTATTCTCTGTGTAGAGCAAGGCACTAACACGGTCAGGGTTAGGGGTTCTATTCCCTGGGTAGAGCAAGGCACTAACACTGTCAGGGTTAAGGGTCCAATTCCCTGTGTAGAGCAAGGCACTAACACTGTCAGGGTTAGGGGTTCTATTCCCTCTGTGGAGCAAGGCACTAACGCAGCCTGTTGCCTAGGCGATGAACAAGTATGGCGTGGAGGCGGGCCCAGGGGGCGGGGCTAGCCATGACAGGCTCAGCGGGCCGAAGCTCCTCTGCCAGCTGAAGCGGAAGGTGGAGGTCACGACCTTGACCTCTGACCTGCAGCCCTTCGCCTCCCTCAGCTGGGCGCCCCTGCTGCCACCCCGACAGCTGACCTCTGACCTCGGGCCCTACAAGACCTGCGCTGTGGTGTCGTCTGCCGGGTCGCTACGCTACTCTGGCCTGGGCAAGGAGATAGGTGAGGAGGCGAGGAGAGAGGAGAGGAGGCGAGGAGAGAGGAGAGGAGGCAAGGAGAGAGGAGAGGAGGCGAGGAGAGAGGAGAGGAGGCAAGGAGATAGGAGAGGAGGCGAGGAGAGAGGAGAGGAGGCGAGGAGAGATGAGGCAAGGAGAGAGGAGAGGAGGCGAGGAGAGAGGAGAGGAGGCGAGGAGAGAGGAGAGGAGGCAAGGAGAGAGGAGGCAAGGAGAGGCGAGGAGAGATGGCAGACGTGCACGCAGTTACAAAGAAAATAAGGCGATTTTTTTTTTCTTCTATCTAGTTAGGCAACTTGCTACAGGATAGTTACATTAGGATAGTTACAGTAGGATAGTTACATTAGGATGGTTACATGTTATTCTGGGGCTTGAACCCTTGACCTTCTGCTTGGGTTGAACACCCAGTCAAACACCCAGACTACTAGACTGATTAATCACCCTCCAAAAATGTATTTTCTCAAGCAGTGTGATCACGTACTGTACAGACAAATGCACGTCAATAGAATACAGCCTTTATTAATTAATCTCCCAATAGATTCTGTTCTCTTGAACACAGACTCCCATGATGCAGTTCTGCGGTTCAATGCGGCTCCCACGGTGGGATACGAGCGCGATGTGGGTTCCAAGACCACCGTTCGCCTCATCAACTCCCAGGTAACATCTGTTACACCTGGTCTCCCAGGTCACATCTGTTACACCTGGTCTCTCAGGTAACATCTGTTACACCTGGTCTCCCAGGTCACATCTGTTACACCTTGTCTCCCAGGTAACATCTGTTACACCTGGTCTCCCAGGTAACATCTGTTATATTGCCCTAGCTTGTAAACACAAAGATGTAAATGATCACTTCTTCAATACTTCCAGACAAGCAGACAACAACGTTAAGATGATGATAATAGCAGACAAGAGTGTGGTCAGTGCCACAGTGTCTTAGCAACCCAAGGTCATCTGGTTGTCTAAGCAACACCTTTATAAATGACCAGTAGGGGGCAGTAGGCTCCTCTCCAACCAACGTGAAGATATTGTCTATGTGCACTCTAACTTGTTTTAAAACACAAGCGGAGGTGTGGAGGAGCGCTCCTTTACCTGCTGTGTTGTTACAGGTGATGGCGTCAGACCACCACCACTTCTTGTCCAGCTCCTTGTACAGCTCGGGGGTGCTGCTGGCCTGGGACCCCGCCCCCTTCTCCGCTAACCTCACCCAGGTGAGGCAGGGTTGTGTTTAAGTGAGTGAGAGTGGAAGGGATTGTAGGAACAGAGATGGAACTAATTGAAACACATATTTGAGGGTTAGGGCCGTTCAGTTTGCATTACCAAACATACTACAACAGCTGGCCGCTGATTGGCTGGACCACAGCACATCTTTGTGCTCCTCCTGTTGGTTGGTCCTCTAAGCGTAGGGGGGGGGCGGGGCTAACACTTGGTTGGTCCAGGGGGGGGGGGGGGGGGGGGGGT
>JAODUK010001378.1:0-12899 GCA_027564635.1 Typhlichthys eigenmanni | reverse complement strand
AGAGAGAGAGAGAGAGAGAGAATGCATGAGGGAGCAGGGAGGGTTGTAGAAACATGGAGAAAGTGAAATGGAGACAAACCAAGACACATATTAGAGTGAAAAAAGATGTAGCTGTAGCACACATGCATGTGTCCATTGGTGTGCGTTTGCGTGTGTGCGGGAGAGAGAGAGAGAGAGAGAGAGAGAGAGAGAGAGAGAGAGAGAGAGAGAGAGAGAAAAAAAAAGAGAGATGATGAGTTCTGCTAACAATCTCTTCCATTACAGTGAGGAATAGGCTACCAAACACAATCTTTAGTCTGACCTACCTTAAAGCACAATGGGTGGGGGGATGGATGGATGGATGGATGGATGGATGGATGGATGGATGGACTGTTGAATGAATGGTTGGTGGGAGAAGAAGGGGAGAAAATTAGAGCAAAGAAACTAATCCAGTCATTTCAGTAGAGCAGTCTGTCTATCACAAGTAAAAAAGGATGGTTGATACCAGCATGCATGGAAATTGTGCAGGCAATTCTTAGTGGTATTGAGGTACCTAAAAGCTGTATTTAACCCATCATAATGGATAAGGCATTGCCTAAATGTCAACATACAACCACTTCCTGCTTGCTTTCTCCTTGTAAGGATGTATTTTTCACTTCTGTTTCTCTCTCTCTCTCTCTCTCTCTCTCTCTCTCTCTCTCTCTCTCTCTCTCTCTCTCTCTCTCTCTCTCTGGTATTAGTATGCATGCTGAATCCAGTCACACTTTGATGTGCAGCCACATGATTTCACAGTCGACCCTGATGGCACAGATCACATTTATAGGCATGTGGAACCGAGACTGATGAGGAGATTCAGGTTTTCATTTCATCTATAGCAAAGTCGTTCGCTGTGATGATACTAGCATAATGCCCAGGGTGCTTTTCAAGGTTTACGTTATGTCCTCAAGCAGATACAGAGGTCTGTAAGAAGCCATCATCACTTTTGTGACTGCAGCGTTCCACAAAGTGTAGTGATGATGACAGAATGGAACAATCTGACAGAAAGACATTTCACATATTGTAATAGATATTTGTGAGTTTCAAATATTCACATTCTTCTGACCCATCTTTGACATGTTTTTGTAATCATGTATTACTGTAAGAAAGCATTACAACAACCAGAAACAATATTCACTGCGTGAGTATGGCCCGGCCACGTTCCATTGGGAAGTGTCATTGCCTTCTAGTGGGCATAGACTGGTTATTTTTTAAACTATTGGACAGCGTTTAACCAATTGGCATTGCTAGAACTGTTTTGATCGCCTCATCTAGCTCTACCATGCATGTTTTATAATAACTCTACTAGCATTTCGAAACACGCTTGACGTCATCTCACTAACCCACCCTGATGTATTCGCCTGCAAATGTTATTACTACAGGCTTTTCAGACTATAATCTCAGGGAAAAAACATTGAGCACAGAGCAATAGTTGGGCAGAGCCATGCTACCATATCATGGCCTTGAAAATCATCCGGGGTTAACTGACATGATTGTGATTTTTATAATTAACAGTGGAACCAATATTTGCTCTGGCACCAGAAGCCCTTGTCATTCAATCATTCACTGTCATTCAACAGATGAGGACAATTAGGATATGCGTTACAAGTCTATCAATGGAGAATTTCCCCTGGCCTAGGATTCACTCTTCCAGAATCTCGCTGAGCAGGCACGAACCAAGCAAAATGGCATTTACCAAAATAGACATATACTACAGTATGTAGAAATAATTAGCTGTGTGTTTGTGTGTGTGTGTGTGCGTGTGCGTGTGGGGGTGAGAGGGGGCAGGGGGGTTTCAGCATTATGTCATAAACTGAGAATATATGAACAGACATTGGACACACTTCCAAAATGTTAGGCATGACTGTCTTGAACCAATGGCAATCACTGAGGAATCAAGGCAGCATTGGCACAATCAACGCTGTGGCCTCAGAAACGGAGGGAGGGAGGGAAAGCCTTGTTAATGATAAACTAGTCAGTCATATTAGTAATGAATCATCTTCCTCGTCACTCTCCTGTGTCTTGGGAACAGGCCCATTATTGTTGCTGCCACAACAGAAACAGATGAGAATGACACTCTCCTCCCAATTGTATTACCGCATCAAAATGTTATCTCTGGTTTAAAAGCTTATCTAGCCGACAGTAATGATATTGAGTGACTGTATTGTGTGTTTTGATGGATATCGCGGTGAGTAATCTGACACCAAATTGTGTTCCAGTTCTCATATTGTACAGATTTTGGACTGCAAATCACTCGGGTCTCACATGCACTCTCTCTCTTTCTCTCATCCTATGTCCCTCTCCTCCCATTCAAAGTCATTTGTCATGGTTATGATGTTTTATAACAGGTGAAAAAAACAGGTTGAGAAACTCATTTTAGAGGCACAAAAGCCTTAAAATAGATTAGCCATGTCTAGTGTCTCGAAATGTATCGCTGTGCACGTTTCTACCATGTTTTATGTTCCAATATTGTTATACCGAGACTTAAATATCACTCCTTTTTTGTAAAAATCCATGTTCAAGGCTATACATTTCAGTGGAAGGTAATTCACTTCCGTCACACAATATCAAGCAACACATAGCTGACATTGAACAAACACTGAATTGCCTTAATCAGAGCATACAGTTAAATTCAATTAGAATTCCCGAGAGAGAGAGAGAGAGAGAGAGATAGTGTTATAGAATGTTAAAATTAGTTTTGAACCAGCTGTTTTTCTCTGATCAATGAAAGTAAACAAATAAAAACATAACATTGCGTAGTCAAATCATCAAATCATTACATATCAACAAACAGACCTCAGTCATGACATATTATGCCTATAGCTTTTCATACTTCAAAATGGTTTGCTGCCCTTGCCACAATAGAGAATAAGGTCAGCCACTAAATGCCACAGCTGACTCTTTTGTTCCTCTGCTTTGTCAAGCAAAAACCACGCATTTAGCACATTGATTTCCCCCCTTTTGCTCTTACTTAGATTGATCATCATTTCAGTCGGCCCTTTCAGAAAGTGATCAATGCTCCACCAGACAAATTACCATCTGACATGTACTATTGCAATGCAATCTTAAAAATCAATACTTTTGAATAAGATTTATAGCAGAAAGCATTTTTTTGTGTATGTCCAACGGAGGTATCGAATCAACACTGAATGCAGTTACAGAGCCCCTGCAGAATCTATGAGTGTTTCATATACACACACAATCTTCCATTGAACGTGAACTGTTTCTGGGCAGGATTGTGGAGTGTTACCTCAAAAGACAACCCAGCGTCATGGTAGGAGATACCAGACCACTTTGATTTTAACAGTCCACAAACGTGACTGTCTCAACTAGTTATACAGTACACAGTACATAAAAAGTAGGGTGATCTTTTATGGCCTTCAAGCTAATTCACTCTTGCAGCCCACTGTTATATCTTTCCAGCATGTGTGGGAGTGCATTTGAATGGATCTGACCTGCATGTGTTTATAGGGATGATAACATACAGAACAAAAACACAGATAGACATTTGGCCTGTAGCAATTTGCTTTAAATACATTAAAACAGCATTAGAACTCAGAAAACATAGCAGAGAGTGGGATATGGTCTTATTAACCTCCATCACATACATCGTGGTATGTCCAGTTATGCAAAACCATACGACTGTGGGTAGATTATTCACACAGCAAAGTGCCCTTTCTCTGAATCAACTACTCAGGGACATTTTGCATTTCATAAATAATTGTAAGCTAAGTGCCCTCTGATGCATTGTGCATATTAGATAATGCATAGTTGTGGGATCCATACGGGCCATAGCTAAACCCAGGGTGACATGTCACACACAGACTGGTCTGGTTGTCTGCACTGCCAACACTGTAGACTTACTGTATCACATCATGCGAATATGAATAAATAGTTGACCACATACTGTATATAGAGTGACTTTTGGGTGTGATATAGTACAGTATTAGTTAGGGCCACTATGTCAAAGTAGTATTTTAAAAGCATTAGTTATTTATATTTGGAGGTGTGGCTCTGTTCTGGGAGCTGCCTGCTCTTCCATGCGCATACATAGAAAGCCCTTTCCGTGGAGGCCTGTGGCTTTATACATGGAAAGCCACAGCCCTTGTTCATGCATCCCCCCAAAATGTTTTGTTCCTAGGAATGTCATTTTGTAAAGGTGTCACTGTGATTGTGTTCCAAATGGCTGTTTTGTGGTTTTGAATGGACAATTTAGTGGCACATTTCACCGTCTCCTCCTTGTTTCAAGTGCGCACTGACCCGTGTCATTTGGACAAAGAATAGAGGTCACTTACCGCTGCTGTACAGCAGGTACAGACATACACACACACACACACACAGGTGCGGCAATACATGCGTGCTTAGGAGTGGGTTTGTGCACACATCCGCTGAAACACACACAAAAAGAACAACAACAAAAAAATACTGTATGTAATAACCATAAGTTTAACAGTGGTCTACTTCTAACTAATGCTTGTTTTCATGGATGTGACAGAACACTACGATTAGGTACTGCAGCACACTAGCGCTACATTCGCCCTCCTGCCAAAAATGTAAATGGCTTAAGATGAATATAGTGTAAGGACACAAGCCTTCTCTCCTGTTATCGCACATTTTATTTTGATATCACATTTAAATTGCAATGAAGCCCTCCTCCCCACTGAGTGTCACATTTATGAAAGAGTATCCAACAGTTATCCTTGCACCTGAAACCTTTCAGAAGTAGGTTACATCCTGCATGTATTTACCATAATGATCCCGCCTTCTCCAATTGTCTGCAAAGTAACTTCTCAAAAGTTTTAATGTATTTGTGAGCCATTTCTTTTCATCGCTCTCTACAAAAAGCAGGCTGCCATTAATGGCTTGAACTGATATCTAAGCGATAATGGGTGTCAGCAGTCCCTTACGTTGTTGTTCCCCTCACTGGGCCTTGAGCTGCATGGAGAATGGTCTATTTTGCGGCATCCGTGGTGTACACATAGCGTTATACTGTATGTAACAGGGCATTATTGCATAGAGCTTCTAATCAGGTTTGTCACAGTTCTCTCTCTGGACTGGCGTCATTTCATGGTGCTGAACTGGTATTGACAGAGCCTGGTTAAATGAGGCACGCAGCAATCATTAACCTTAATAACCATAAAGATCTGAGCATGGGAGCCATACACTCCCATTGGAGGAAACATATACAGGTGATTAAGAATCGACCAGGGCCTTCCGCGCCATGTACCGCTCATTCAACTAATGGAATCACCAGTTGACGGTGTCAAGACTATTAATGTCCATCGTGCAATTGCGTGCACTGTACTGTATGTTTTTATGAAGCGTATTCCTCACCTTCATTGTGTTATAGGGCGGCCACATACTGTGCTGTAACAATCAACGTTATTTATCATTAACTCCATACCCTATTCTCTCTGGAGTATGAAACAACCAGTAGTAGCTTTCTGTAAATCTCAAACGGTAAAGTGGTTACCCTGCTCAATATTCTGCAGGAATATGGCAATCTTCAGATGGTAAAAGCCACTCCAGTTGAGCAGCTGAGGAGGGAAAAAACTGCCATTGATTCATGTGACTCCAGTATAGCTGGGTCATTGGTTCCTGTCAATCTTCCTGAGCACGAGTAGTCCTTCTGCCAACTACACCTGCTCCCTACCCCCCTTCCCCTATCTCTCTGTCAGCAGTAATGCAGCTCCTGGCACTGCTTCTATGTATATATGTCCACTTGATTGTCCAATGTGGGTGATGTAGCCTCTGGATACAATGGCTTCACCTAAAAGCAGTGTCAGGGTGCTCTGCCAGTGCCTGGGATGGCAAACTGAACAGTGGAAAACAGTGCTATTTGTGCTCCCGCAAGAATTCTTGTTTTTGTTGTTCTGGGATACATTTGCATAATGCCATACAAGGAAGGAATGTTGACTCTTTAGATTTAGTCTAGGATTTACCAAATCCTAAAGAATAGACCAAATCATAAAGAACAAATACATGTATTAGTATGTATGTATTAGTTATTTGGTGTCTTGTCTTTGTGGTTTCTAATTATTACGTCATGTGTGTCACTTTCCTCTAGGGGAATCTGTGCCATTTGGTGTATTTTCCTGTGTACCGACTCTAGTGTTGCGAATTAAACACCACTTTGTTTACATCGTTTTATCTACAAAACTATCATGTGGAAAGTGCCTGTAAACATATCCTGCATATTATACAAGGCGAAACACTTCAGTGTGCAGGGAAGGACACCATAAGACACCAAGCACCACTGATGTGTCTTATAAAGTGTGGCACATAACAAGACAAAATGATTGAACTGTTTGAAGCTTGGTCTGTTGTAGTGGATCATCAAGGCCTTCTCTTCATGTCCAGTGGCTGATAGAGGCTCTGTAGGCAGGGCCACTGTCCATGGAGCTCTTTCGGCTTCCAGGGGGAATAATCCACCAAGAACATAGCTACTTTATAGCAAATATCTTCATGTTTAATTCATCAGCAAATAATGCTTTCTACTGTGCCTGTGAACATATCCTGTAAGCATCCATATACACTGGTGCACTAATGCGATACCTACTGTACTAGCACCGCGCATGCAGTCACTCTTCTCGCTCTTGACGGCTTCACACCACCTCCTTTATGCACAGGGAGGTGTGAGTCAGAGAATATCAGCACCGCTGAGGTGCTATGAGGCCTGACAGCGGTGGCAATGTGCACTCCTGAGGACATACTGTGGTATATCCTCAGGAGAGGACCTGCTGTAATGCTGGCCTCTGGCACACTGTATGCTCTACATTACGTGGGTCCTGACTTGGGCACCATCACAAATCTGCAGCATGATCCCATTGAGCTTGTCCCACTTCAGAATACCTGCCATGTTTTACACCTTTTTTTCCTGTGAAAACCTACAATTACATGTTACAGCCATTGAGGGAGTGGAATATGTCAATTGTAAATGAGGTTGCATAATTTCTGATGACATGTGTTACGAGGATTAATGATACAACCTGGCACAGCTCTCAAAGTTAACCTTTGAGTCCACTCTATGGTGCTTTATAGCGTGATTAATAAACACTAACCAAAGTAATTAGGGAAGTGTTGCTATAGTCTACCCTTGATGTTTAAGTGATGGCCAACTCAATTCTGATGATGGGCATCATTAAACATACATACAACGGGACAGATGGCCCACATCCACTTTGATGTCTCTGCCTCTTGAACCAAAGCATTAATATCTTCCTTTTTATTTTAATTGCGTTCCTTTTAATAGATCCGTTTTCATTTCTGATAGACGTGACAGATCTTCGGTCTAACGTATTTCATTATACGGGTACTGGAGTTTACCACAAAGTCATAAACAATACATTTTCTAAATGCTTGATTTCATTGCACAAATGTTTGACTAAAGTAACCCAACTCAACTCAGACTCAGTTGATAAACAAATGTTTCAAAGAAATCTGACAGAATGAACTTCTCTACCGTGCATTGTATTGTTCAGCTTTGAAAGAGCATTTGCAGGATCCATTTATCTTCCATAAGCATCATTTAAAGTAATGATGTAAAATATACTTAGCTTCCCCATCCCCACAGAGAAATGATGGATACATTTGGTCATATTGATTCACTGACAATAGGCAGCATAATTCCTTTCAGACTGTAGATGTGAATTGCCAATTAGTGGTACTGAGATATATCTTCCCTGAGTAGAGTTGTCACTTATACACAGGCATTGAAACAACAAACACCCAGAAGGAAGCATGATAGTGAAAGATGAAAAGACTCAAGTTACAGCAGCATCTTCCTGTCTGACAACACAAAACAACCCTCCATTCAGGGCTGCAAAGCCCATTTTCACCTGAGTGCACACGGATTGACTTGTGACGCGATGAAGGAAGTCCTTGAGAGGTTTAGGCTTTTCTGCACTTATAGATACCTTCCCTCCCAATGCCGTATGCTACAGCATGAGAGAGAGAGGGAGAGACAGAGGGAGAGACAGAGAGAGAGAGAGAGAGAGAGAGAGATAGAGAGCGAACATGAGCGGTTACTGTGCATAAATGCTTGTCTGAAGGAGATTTCAATCAATGTTGGACATTCTGCATTGTTCAAATGAACTTAGGCAGATACTGTAATCATGCAAGTCACAGGTCTGGCACATAGACTGTATAGACCGTATATACACATGGACAAACCCTATGTGACATCACCCATCTATTTTCTCAAACAAATGAAGATCGAGATGTGCTGTCTCTGGCCGTCCCCATCTTTGTAGTACCTCACTCCTACTGTACCTCCCCCCTAAAGGGATAAATGTATGGCTGAATATGTTTTCAACTGATTAGTTATTTTTTTTAATCACCCGTGTAGAGTTGTCACGAATGGGGAAGCTAGCTATTGAAACAAAACATTGAACCAGGCTGTTAGACATTTTAACATGGGAAGCCTTTGACTCCCTTTTGCAGCCTGCCTCGAGTGGCTATTCAATGAACTGGTGTTTATCAGCACTTGAGGTACCCTCTACAACTGGCACTGCTCCTCTCAGAGGTTATTCCCAATCTGCCATTGTTTCTCAAAGGCATGCTTCTACCCTGCCTACAAAGCTCATTGACATGCCCATTAGGGCTAGTATGTCAATTTACTCTAGTTTGCAGAATCCTCAATTATGTTTTAAGAATGATTTTTTATTTAAAATTGAAATATCCAGTACAGTGCCTAAAATGAAATACCTTGATGTGGATCAGCTTTGCATTTTAGAAGGATGTTTTTGAGAAGATATGATAGAACAATACAGGAAATTATTTGAACATAGGTCAGCAAGTCTTAAATAATTAATTTTGAGTCTGAGCCGACGGTTGAATAAAATCACAATAATAACAACTTCTACTAATGTGACAACTCACATATCCTGCCATGAATGAATCCGGTCCCAGTTATTGGGCAAGGTTGCAACTTTGGACTGGATCCAGGCTAACAGATTCTGACCGTTAATGTGGAGGCTGAGCCCAGGTCTATAGAAGCACTGTTTTCTCAGTGACGACACTGACACAAAGCCATGTATTTATCTCGATGTCGAAAGCCTTCCTGTTTCTGTGAGATCATAAGGCAGTGGGTTGCCAGAGGAGCACTTTCTTTGTCACTCAATGGATGAAATGAAACTGACGTGTTCTCTCCTCTGAGCTCAGTGTTTTGGTGACTAAGAATATACTGCCATGTTCCTATAACTTTGAAATACATGTAGATATAGCACTTTCTATGATACTGTAGTTGGTTGTTTCTCTGCATGGTATTCGCTTTAACAGTTCAATTATGTCACTTTTACTAGGGATGGTACAATTCAATTTTTCCGGTCCTGATACCGATACAGAGTACAGATCCGATTCCAGTGTTAAATTAAGGTGTGTTCCTCACTGTGATTTAGGAAGAGACTGGGAATCATGATTTGTGTAAGGAACCACCAGGCTTGAACATTGCTATCCTAACTCTGTAAAAATAATGTAGCATGGGCTATAACTTAACAAAAGGAAATATTAGAATGCTGTAATCCTGTAGTTTGAGTGGTTTGGTTTAAGTTAAATTGCAACTTGCAAAGTAAATGACAACCAATCTCTATTTTCGGACTTAGAAACATGCTGCTGATAGTGTGCCCTGGATAGGTTAGACATTGCTGATGCTTGACAGTAGTTCTACATGTCTAAACTAATTTAATTGGATTAGCCCCATAGATAGGTTACAACTGTCCAATTGTCACTGATACCGATCCAGTTATTTTTACGGATCTCAGTATCGTATCAGTGCCATCCATAACTTTACCCAAAGTGTTTGACAGCTTGTACAGATGCAATTATTATGGAGCAGGTAGGATTGCTTATAGGTACATACGGTTTGCTGGGGATGGAACCACCCTTAGCACTAGGCCACACCCACAATATTTGACTCCATCAAATGTTTTTCATCTTCTTCAAGGTCAATGTGAGCCATCCGCAGCGTCGCAAACGCATATACTTTGTATTTAATCAGAGCAGCCAATTGCTATTTCCCCTCCTCTCCTTCTCTTCATCCCCAGGTATTGCAGGCCTCCCTCATTAGCAGCCGTTAATTGGCCACTGGGCTAAGATGAAAACAATGACTCATTGATTTCCTTAAACATAATCACCTCGTCCAGTCATCTAATGGCTGCTGTCACTGTGGACCACAAGGAGAAAAATGACCAGTCGATGCTCCCATCGATGCCCTTCACCTCCCTTCACCAAAGGCTAGAGAGCACAACCCAGTAAATCTATAGCAGCTTGGTTTAACCCTTTAGTTATCTGACAGGCTCCAAGCAGGCCATCCATCAAAACCTGCAGATACAACTCAACTCTTTTCTGTCTCACACCCACCGACACACACACACATTTGATACAAACTGTGTTCCTGGACATACTGTATCACATAAGTTTGCACGTGCGCAAACACACGGGAGCGCGCACGCACACACGCACGCACACACACACCCACACACACACACACGCACATAATTGCAACCAGTCAGACAGGAATACACAGATTATAGCAAAGCATTTACTCCCACCATGAGCGCCAACCGACCTGGATTATGATGTGTCTTCTCCAAGCAGCCATTTGTCCTCTAAGTGGCTCTCATGGCTGGCTCACCGTGTCATAGAGATGCCATGTACGCAGCTCTCTCTTCCACTAGCCAGATGGTAAAGTATGTCCACCTGGCTGTTGGCTGGGGAACACACTCAAGTTGGACATACATGCAGGCAATTACAGTATGTGCGTGCGCGCGCGTCATATAAATCACAGTGTCACAGATGTTAACTGGTGGACACTGGTTAATGTTAACATCACACACACACAAAAAAAAAGCTGCCCTATTCTCCACCTTTAGAGGACTGTGCGTGGTCAAATATCGTTGGAAACATCTTTTTTTATTTATTCTGTGACCTAACATGAAGGTGGGGACCTATCGAGAGATCCTCTTTCACCACGGACTTGAAAGCGTATCTGCAGGCCTGCAGGAAGCTGTCAGTGAAATATTCACGAAGCTTACACAATGTGAGGATTGGGGGTTTTAGCACACTGCAGGCATTTCTTTCCTTCTCATTTTTATAGTCTGTGTGTGCAGACTCGTCCTGCCCAGAGACATCCAACAACAGCCGTCGGAAGAGTGACATTAATACTGCACGAAAGCATAGTCCGGCAAGACTGCAAATGTTTTCCTTTTAATCTCCTCGTTGGTTGCCTTCGGTCTGGCCATTGCCAACATTGATGAGAATGGGAGAAGAGAAGTGTTTCTAAATTTGTCTGGGCCTCTGTGTGCCTGGGCTCCCCTGATTCATAACCCCAGCTGTGTTAAACATTTACACAAGCAGCCCAGGTGGTGGAACACACAGCGCACTATTTTGAGACCAGTGTGCCTTCTCAACACAACAGGACGTTACCTTTCAAACAGGGAATGACCATGAGGACATTAGGCATGCCATCGATACTCCTCCAACTCTCTTATCCTCTCCTCTTCTATTTCTCCCCTCCACCTCTCCTCTGTCTCCTCTCTCTCCTCTTTTCTCTATCCTCTCCTCTCCTATTTTTTCTCTCTTCTTATCTCTCCTCTCCTCACCTCTCCTCACCTCTCCAACTCTCCTCTCTCTCCTCTCCTCGTCCTGGGATGAGGTCCAGTTTAATTGTTGGACGCCGGTGTCAGTAGCGCTGGCTGTCAAGAGAAGATAAAGAGTTTTTCCCGGGGCATGAGAAGAGGGTAGTGCGGAGATGGAGAGCCCTTCTCCCACAGCTCTACTGACTGCATTAGCCCCACACTTTATAATTGTGTGGAGGGGGCACTTCCAGTGGCTCCCTCATCACTCACCAGCCCGGCCAGGGCCCTAGCAGCCAGACACAACCCCATCCTCTCTCTCTGTTTTAGGACGTCCCCATAGCTCCATCACCCTCTGTCCCCTGGGCTGTCCTCCCTATTGTTATGGCGACCTAGTACTGCCTAGTACTTCTCTGCGCACACACAAAGTAATGTTGACATTCTCTTTTGTCGGTGTGTAGCCTATTGTGCCCTAGCTGGTGTTGCCTACAATGTGTGATGGTGAGTAATGGCTGGTTAAAGGTAGTGCAGTCTTACAGTAGTAGTGACACTTACTGTACAGTAATAAAGATAGGCATTTGTAATGATTCTTCTTGGGAGTGTGCGTCTGCGTTAGCCATGCCGCCCACAATGTTTGTCAGGCTATTCAAACTGCTGCACCCACACACTGAAGATGTCAGACTCACAATGTCCAAGCTCCATTAGTGTTCAAAATTACATATGAAACATTTTAATTGACATAATTCACAGTGCTGGCTTCTATTGATTATCTGACCGCCACACTCAATCGCATGCATTAATCCTCTCTCTCTCTCTCTCTCTCTCTCTGTCTCTCTCTCTGTCTCTCTCTCTGTCTCTGTCTCTCTCTGCAGAGGGTGGAACATGCGAGGTGATTGCTGCCCACCGATGCTGTAACAAGAACCGCATCGAGGAGCGCTCCCAGACCGTCAAGTGCTCCTGTTTACCGGGAAAAGTGGCCGGCACTACACGCAACAAACCCTCCTGTGTTGACGGTAAGGACATCTTGAAGGCTATTCATCAATTGAACAGCTTGTTAATCAGGTCTACCAGAAATTGCCCTTTTAAGAAATCAAGGTAAATGCTTTATATTCGTTTCCTAAAAAATTAACGTAATGGGTAAAGGTGTCCATGTCACACGTATCAATTTAGCTTTTTTTTCGCACTTAAAATTAACTGGAAAACTTGATATGTTACAGTACAAAAGGCTACCATTGAAATGCATCAAACTGAAATCAACAAATACAAAAAAAAAATATATATATACACTGTATATGTATATGTATATATATA
>JAODUK010001377.1:18757-36200 GCA_027564635.1 Typhlichthys eigenmanni | reverse complement strand
TTTTGTTTCTCTCTCTCTCTCTCTCTCTCTCTCTCTCTCTCTCTCTCTCTCTCTCTCTCTCTCTCTCTCTCTCTCTACGTGTGTGTGTGTGTGTGTGTGTGTGTGTGAAGTTTTCTTACAATATCATGTTTCCAGAATGGAGAAGCTTGTCTTTATTGTGTGCCGTTATGTAACACACAAAGCTTCCACCTGCCTACATCACCTGTCGGCCTCAATAAACATCAAATAAGGATGCAGGTGTCACCCTCAGCAAACTTCCCCTTGTTCACAACTGGTGTTCTGAAAGGGCTTGGTTACACTATTGTCAACTTCCCATTGGACGCTGAGGAAAAACCAACATGAACTGAAGGCACACAGAATATTCAATAGACACACACAAATAACGAACACATGCCTCAACTAACCTTTACAAATATGACATGCAGCAGTCCTGCTCAAAACTGGACTTAGAAAAAGAGTGCTTCTTTTAACTGTGTACATTAGTTATTTATTATGTCTTATATGCCATATTAAGTTGCTTCTTTAAAACCTATGAAAATAAAGCATGTTTATGTAAAGGTAATTTAAATGAAGGACAAGCTGTTCAATACAATGTATGAAAATGTAAAAATGATTCCAAATTTAGTTAAAGGTGCTCAGTGTATAAAATTACCGTATTCTCCAAACCATTAGAGGTCAGCAAAAGTGATTTAGCCTATTCATCAAGGCAAGAATAGCCCAAATCAACAAAACTGCTGAGAGCCAACATCTCTGCTATTTTGTAATATTCCCGTGCCATTTCTCCAAGAAAATAGACACAGTCAGCCAAACAATATCATCAATCAATGGTATCAATGGTATAGGCTATGGTTTAGAGGCAACTCTAATGCGTCGGAGGCAGTGACTGCAAGCCAGGCAACAGAAAACACAAAAACCAGGGTATAGCCTTGCTCCGCCTTTAGTTACTGGTAGGCCCCAATCACACAGAGATGCATTTCTAGAAACTCGTGGCCAGCAACACCATTGTAGATGGTACGGCGTGCCTGGCCTGCACTCTTCTCTTGTGCACTGTTCCTGGATGTCACACTCGGCCCAGGCAGCTCTTCTCTGTGATCAGGGCCGAAGGCAAACCGACAGAAACCAGAACACACAGTCGCAGCATGGCAAAATAATAACCAACAAAGGAACGAATGATAATCTCCAACCTAACTGCTAGCCCCACACAACTTTAAACAATGAATGGTACGTCTGGGGTGAGCTTGGGATGCACACTGGCGAGAAAAACTGTGAATTATCTGTTCATCAACGCAGTACATATCATCAAAACTGATATTTCTTTTACCTCTTTTGATAATTTTGATTGTTCTTTTATTGGTTTGAATTCAACA
Source organism: Typhlichthys eigenmanni (assembly GCA_027564635.1). Lineage (NCBI taxonomy): Eukaryota > Metazoa > Chordata > Actinopteri > Percopsiformes > Amblyopsidae > Typhlichthys > Typhlichthys eigenmanni. The sequence continues at coordinate 34,833 of JAODUK010001377.1, read as the reverse complement.
TATTACACATAGCACCTTTAAGGCAATTTAAAATGCTTTAAATTGCTAAAAATTGTTTTAATCATGAAGCGTGTCACATAAGCATACAATTAAAATGACTCAAATGTATTTTGCGGACATGCAAGAATCCTTTTTTTTGGTACAATCTTTCACCTAATATGTTTTCTTTTGTGTAAATGAGCAACTAAAGTATGCCAATCCAAAAGTGAAAGTAGCTTCAATTAAAAATGTGTCACACTGTCAAATTTCAAGTTACTTATTTACAGGTACGTTAAACATAGAAGCTTTTGAAACTTGGACAAAGGGATAATCCGTTCACTTTGAAGTGCTACTTTATATACAGTATTCAAACTTTGTCAAACCCCACACACATCTTCAACAAGATACTGCACGCACCCTTTTCTGTTGATGGGTGAATCGTTACTAAAATGTATTGTTGTTTTTTCCACTCTAGACTTCACTTTTAGTGAATAACATCACTCAAGCAGAATTTTCACACTTTCAAATTATACTCTAATGCCTAGGTCACACTACACGACATTAGCACCGTTTTCTTTTTTGTGACTGGTAATGACAATGGGGAGGAATAATTGCCTTTCTAATCATAAATTAACTTCTTGAAAATGCACTTGTCAATGCTACAATATGCCTATTCTAATCCCAGCCTCTTCCATCCTTTAGCACAATGTCATACAAGCAACTCTGTGCTGATCATCTGATATATATACCCCTGTAAGCTCGACTGACATTGTAGTGAGGAAGTCGATATACATTGGCTGATAGCATTGTCATTTTGTCATTCAAGAAGTCTGTATCTGTACATCATGTAGTTCCAATGCAACAACAGTGCAGTGTTTTATTTACTGATTTCAGTTGTTACATTTATTTTAAGCGGTAGTCCACTTATCAACAGATATACAAGTCCTTAATAAACCCAGCCACAAATCAGAGTTGTGTTCATAAGTTGCTCAACAAATTATTCTTTACATTGGGTTACATGGTAGCACATGAATTCAAGCAGTAATGTGATAGGCATCTTGCGCAAGGATGATTACAGGTAGGTCAACACCAGGGTTCAAACCCACAACCTTCCGGCTGGGAGGCCAACACCCAGACCACTAAACCATTCTCAGGTCAGATGACATAAATATGAAGATACAAAGTATAGTTGTATAAAGATCAGGTGACATAAATATAAAGACCTCAAGACTAAGATAAGAAACAAAGGAAAAACATGTATAAATTGTCTGTTTAAATGAACATATACCATTAAATAAAATAATTCTTAGGTTTCACAAGACCATAAAACCAATTCATAATTTATTTCTATAAATTAACTTTATAATGAAAGGTTGTGGGAAAGAAACTAACCATTCATTGCAAAAGTGAAAGTAATATCTAATCAAAGCTTTATCATGTTAATTATTTACAGCTAAAATTATCAGATTAAACACAAATTTACACAAAGAGATGATCATTAGTGAATAGACCCAAAATGCCATTGAAGCATTTCTTTGACATGTAAACTTTTACATCATATTTAGATGTAGTCCTACGGCAAAGAACCAAAGCACCAAAACATTGTTTTATACAATTAGTATGAGAGAATGATTACGTAAATGTTTATTTAGTAAAGGACAATGCCAAAGTAACACTGACATCATGAGGTCATGTAAATTTGTGGGATTTAGCTGTATAGGCTAGTTTCCATCTCCAGTCCCTAAAAGGTAGGCATATAAAACAACTAAACTTTGTAAGATACTGTATACATACAATAGCATACTGTACATAATTTAATGACATGAATAAAATAATGAATACAATATATATTTATAAGCCTATATAAAATCACTACTCCAGATTATGACCACATGTTAGATTGTCCAATAACCACTGTTTTATAGATTTGAAAAAAGAGTTGAGCGATGTGATAGTTTAGTGCAGTTAGCATGGTGTATGTGTGTATGTGCTGCTCACCTTGAAAAAGCTGAAAGCTACTTTTCTTTTTTAACATAGAAATAGAAAACAGAGAATCATCATAATGTAGAGAGCTTTGGTTATTGGGTTTAGTGTAGTATAGTATAGTATATAAATATATATATATAGTTTAGTTTAGTATGAGGCTGTGCTGCTTTGCTGGTTATTTCCTGATATTTTAGAGGGAAAATATGCAAACAGGTTGTTGTGCTTATTGACAGTTGGTTGTCCAGGACCATGAGATTATTCACAATCGTAGAGGAGGATACATAGATGTCAAATAGGGTGGGGGAACCATGCAAAATGCCATCCAAACACCAGGAGCAGTTAGGGATGTGTGTCTTGCTCATGGACCTCTCAACACTTGGCCAGGAGGAAATGGGATTCAAACCAATGACTTTCCCCATCACCTAACGCCCCACTCTGTCACCCATAAATCATTTAATAAAATGTGGACACAGTGTCCTGCAACACTTAGCAGTATGGTGCTCAAATCCACGAGAGTTCTTAACAAGGACATATTCTGGAAAAATTTGACCTGGACGTAATTTCCTCCAACTGTGACAGTAGTTTATTTTATGTAATTACAGCATTTTAATCAAATTGTAACCATACAATTCCGTGCAGATGTAGACGTGTTGAGACTTCCTAGCAACTAACCAGTTTCTCTAAAATGTAACCTGTCACACAATAGGGTAAAACGTAGAACAGTATATCATCAACATAATAGCTTATGTAGAAATAGTAATTACATATTAGTAAGATGTCACAAGTAGTCAAGTTAGACAGTTAACAGCTAGTATTACTAATATACACATTTCTCTACTAACAATATTGATCTAACTCTCACCATTATGCACAGAAGTCTTTACACCTTTTATTTTTCTTATTTTGAAAACACAAGTTGTTGAAATGTATAAAAGAGGATTGCGTTTGCATCTGTATGCTTTTTTTTCTTTCTCCTACAGCAGGTCACAAGGTTTTATTTCCTTACAGTGAACAACAGCGAATGTCCAGGCGCTAATTCATGGTAAATATCAATCAATAAAGCGGTCACTGGTATAAATAGGTGGCCTGGAGCTTTGCATGCCATTCAAAGGGAGTCTAAGGCCCATGGACGCTGACAGGCAGGCTGGGTGGCCTTCAGCCACAAGACAGAGCAGCGCGGTGGGGGAAGAGGTCTCGGAAAGGCCTGGTGTGTTTATACATACGTGTGTGCGTGCACATGCTTCTGTTTGTGCTAACATTTGATTGTGTATGTGTGAGGGCACACACATTTCGGCCTGTGTGTGTGTGTGTGTGGAAGATCAAGGGTAACCCTGGCCATAGAGAAGGTCAGCGCTGTGACAGCCAGGGTCTCCTGGCGACGAGGCCCCAGGAATGTTCTCAGGGCCTGGGCTAGGGGAAGTTGGCTGCCCTGGAACAATCAGACAAGAGTTAATATTGGCCCTGCAGGTCAAGGGTTAAATGCCTGCAGGTCACAGGATAGACGGGGGCCCACAACCAGACACAGGGTGAGCCACAGAGAGGGTCTGTAGTATACGTGCATGTGTGCATGTGTGCATGTGTGCATGTGCAATACTTCATGCATGTGCATAAAGGAAATCTGCTTCCAGGGAACAAAAATGTTTTCCTTACATTCAGATATTTATAATTGATTATATTTCCTATTTTGTTTATAATATCCTGTCTCTTATTCTTTTTTTACCGGACCGCGTGTAGCGGGGCCGGCCAACATGATGTTGTCGCCTAATGTCACTTACCGAGTCTCTGACTGACTGACTGACTGACTGACTGACTGACTGACCGACCTTGTTAAGAAGCACATTCATATACTCGCCATTCTACACAGGTTCTTCAAACCTTTCGAGCTGTGACGCGTGTAATCTGACTTTTTACTTTTGCAGTTAGCAAACAGCATATAACTTGAAAACGAAGACTTCAACATATATGAAATGTATGCCAAAAGCAAAATGTTTTAGCAGTGAATAAAACGGGAGCATGGCATAACCCAAAACGAAACAATAAGAAAAATGCTATTCTGCGATCCTATTCACTTTTGAATTTTAGACTCGGAAGTTCTCCCGTGACGACACGATTGGCGAGGTCTATTGTTTTTGTTTTGATCGAGTTCAAATATCAACAATCTTTCTCCAGAACCACAACCTTGACTCAACCGTTAAACTGATAGGCCTATATGGTACAATGCAGAATGAGTGACAACACCCGATATACTGTACAATGCAGAGGGAGTCGGGAGGTATTAATTTCTCTCCTCTTTAGTTCCGTTCCACGTGAACATTGTTGAGGCACTTTAGAACAAAGATATACCTTGTTTTGTCACAGTTTACCTTGTGAGTCACGACACACATTCCAAGCACCAAACTGGGAGGTGTGGGAATAAGCCACCATGCCGTCTAAACGTAGCCAGGGTTTTAAGTGTTTTTTCAAACCAGACAGAAATGTTCAAACCAGATAAACATTGTTATTCACACTTAATCACATTGCATTCTTTCATTCACCCGTGTCTCTCACTCTCGCCTGCAAAGACCAGGGGTGCTGACGTGTCATTTGTCACATGCTTGTCTGTAGCTATGCCAAGGGAGCATGCGCTCTGTGTGTTGGGAGCATGTTTCAGATGGCATTGTCTACACAAGTGATGCTGTGCGTTCTCCCATTCCCCTTTTCTCATGCTACCCCCTCCCCCCTCCCCCCTCCTCCCAGGCTCAGGTTACTGTGAGAGGCAGGAATGTATGAATGGACACCCCTTGCACACGCACACACACAACACACACACACACACGCACACACACACACATGCACACACACACACGAGTTGCCCTCGGTGACTGGGCTTGTTCATTCACAAATATCTGGCAGAGCTCGTCACCTGACCTTGTTCAAACAGACGTGGGCAGAGGAAACTCGGAGAGATAGAATTGTTGACTCATTACTAACAGAGCTGTGAAAGGCTGCCGCACTTATCAAAGGAATAAAGCACAGATACGGGCCGCTTTTTTATTGCATTACTGAGACAGACGCACAGAGCGCTGACCTATTAGTTAGACAAAGTGGACAGAGAAGGTCAAAGCTTTAAAGGAAAAGAGCACGTTCTCTATGGATTAACACTGTTGTAAATTATTATTATATTGTATTTTTAGACGCGTAGTATTTGTATATCGTGAACACACACTGTACACTGTACAAAATAAATAATGAGGCCATCTAAGATAGCTAAAAGATAGACCAACTATGTGTAAATACATTATTCAATGAAGATAAAGTACAGGAGACAGGCTGAAGATTTATTCAAAAGACATGAACAGGGATTGTGTATGTGAGGGTATGACCAAAGAAAATAAATGTTTAATGTAAGAAAGTGTCATGTTAAATGTCATGTACTCTATGTAGGCAAAGCTAAACTGTTGATTAGATGATTTGCCAATGCTAATTCAAGCTAAGGACTTCTGAAATGCAAAGCGATACAAAGAAGAAGTGATGACAGTTGTCACATACACATACACACACAGACACAAACACACACACGCGCACACACTATTCACGTTAAATGTACGTAGACTGCAGTTACCCTCCCAGCCAGATTTGGTGCTGTTGGTCTACAAAGACATCTGTTGAATAGGGTCTGCAAGCATGATCATTTATTGTAGATTTATAAAAAATTATAAATAAAATAATAATAATTATTATTATTGTTATTATTTTTTTGTTTTTGTTTATTTTATATAATTATGCAGTAGAAGTAGCAGCTTATTGGTATCTATTATTTAAAAACAATCAGGTTTTCCCAGTTTAGTATTGTTTTTGTGTGTTGGTGTGTGACGGGATATGATCATAAATGAAGCATGAGGATTGAGGAGATGATGTATGTTCCCTGTCCTGATGTATTTGACAACATCGGTTTGACATGTTCTAGTTTCACATTAGCTAAGACCTGCAGGAGTGTGAAACACTTCTTGCATAGCAGCTTGTGAAAACCTGACCTGTGCCAACCCTGTGTAAAAGGACTCTCCCTTCTGAACAATAGTGTGTATCTTAATGGAATGTTTGTCTAAGGGGAGTGTAGGGATGTTCACCCATTCATCTCTGTAGCTGGAGCAGCTTGTTGGGTCCAAAGACACCGGTAATCACTGTTGAATTGCAGTGAAACACATGAGAAGGCATGTCTGTCAGCAGGTGGGTTGAGACTGTGGGAAGCTGAGGCCAGTCTGAGCAGAGATAACTAGTTAACTTGATAAATGACCCATGGTAGAAGCTTATGGGAGACTGTATGTGCTTAGCATGTCGCCATAACATGTACTGTAGTAGTATGCAGTTATACTGTATATGACTTGACATGTCTACACCACATACAGTACATATTAGTCTCAGTTAGTGTTTTATAACATTTTACAGAGCTACACTACGCATACTGTAGCCTAATGCATGCAATCATCGGTGTATGAATCTGTGTGTGTGTCCCTGTGTGTGAAGGTGTGAATGTGAGGTAATCCTACAGTGCTTTGGTCTGAGGGTTAGAAAGTTACTTTTTTACCATAAATATAAAGTGAATGAATTTGTATTCTTATTGCCAGGGAATCCAACAAAGTAGCTGCTGCTAATATCCTATTCTGTCGCTGCTTGTGTGCACAGGTCCAAATATCATTCTCTCACACCTTTCTGTAACCCTCAGTCGTACCTTATTTACTCTATTTACTTTATTTACCTTTGAGGTGTATCGCAGAAGCTTTCTCAAACAGCGAGAGTTAAACCCACACCAAACCTGCCCTCTCAGTAACAGTGTGTACAGTATGTACTGTTAGGCCAAACAGCAAATAACCCAAAACGGACGGAACTGTTTCTTCCTCCGCCTACAGCGTCACCCAAGGGTCACGACCTCTGTACTGTACACACACCACTTAACGGCCGCCAGCCATCTTCTCCCCCCCAACACACACACAAACACTCCTTCTCCTCCTATTCTCCTGGACGGGAGAAGTTTTGCACCACACGTTTCTGAATCTCGTCCCTCCCTCCGCCCCCCCCGTCCGTCCGTCCTGTCAGAGAGTGGAAGCCCCCAGAGCCCTGTCACCCTCCGACAGCGGAGAGAGCGAGATGTGATGCTACGGCACCGCAGATCAGATGATAGAAAAGTGGAAGGACAAAGAGGTCAGGCAGGCGAGAGCCAGATGCACGGCACGACGCTGCTGCCATTTAGCCCATGAGCAACTGCAACATTAGGGGGGCCTAATTCACTGGCTGTGCGCCGGGCGCATTGCCTCCATATACGTTAGCAGCAGCACACGCTGCCATTGGAGCACACGTTGCGCCTGATAGCAGATGAAACCCGAGCGCAGCGCGTTGCCATTCTGTGTGGTTTGACGGGACAGCTTCTGTGTCTTATCAATGGCGAACACACAAAGCCTCCGACCCTGCGTCTTCCACTGTGGGCTACGGGCCCAGCATGGGGTAGATGCCAGCCTGAATGAAGCGGCACTGTAATTTCCATACGTGAAAAGAATATTGCACGTTCATTATATTGCAGATGTTTCTGGTTGGTTTGAGCGACGCTACTACCCACTGTGTTGTTTTGTTTTGATTCAGTTGTTTTGTTTCATGTAACTTCAGTTTGTAATGACCCCGAAATCAATCGGAAAGTGCAAATGTAATGATTTTTAGCAGTTTATTAAAGGATATTTGAAATAATTTTCAACTGCACACACATTTTCCTGAGATCAGCATTTTTGCAAAAAATATGTATGGTTGTAATGTTTTAATGCATGTATCCAATAACTTTTATGATATTCAAATTGAAGTGAAAGGCAGCAAGAGGCAAAGGTTGGAAAACAATTAAGTTTTTGGAAAGCATTCACAACACTCCAGAGTCCATAACAGATTAGAGCGGAGGTCTTCAATGTTTTCCGGTCCAGGGCTTGGCTGATAGAAACAGGCATAAGCACCCCAAACCACATATGGTACAAAATATTTAGTTGCCGGGCCAACAGTAATGCGATCTACAGTGCCATGTATAAAGGTAGGCTGCCGACGAAGCCATTAAAATAATTATTGACAGATTTATATATTTATAGCAGTTTGTATTTACTGTATGTTAATGTACTGTATATTTTCTGACATTTAACATTTGGTAGAAAATAAGTATGGGATCAAATTATTTTCAGTATCTCTGAGGACCCCCTGTTGAAGACCTCTGGATAGAGGTATTCTCTGGGTTTGAAACGCAGACAACCCTTTGCCCATCTTTCACTAGCCTTCTTCCTGCCACTACACATACTTCCTTGTGTCAAACATAAGCAGTGAGCTACTTGGGACAGACATTCAGGAATCTGCGGGCACTGCAACAACACATTGCAGAGTTTATCTTTAAGTCTCAGCTTTAAAATGGGAGCAGTTCCTCAACCCACCCTCCCCCTCAAACAATATTGGTGTACAAGCAGATGTTTCAAGAGAAGCAGTAGTAAACTTCCTTTGTGCACTGTAAAGGGCTCATAAATACTATCAGCCACGTGGCATTTCCAATACTTCAAACAAAATAATCTCATGGTTTCTTTATTGTTGCATTTACACCTCTCACATGCCATTTGAAATTGTGAAACAGCTAATCTTCTAAAGTTTTGCTTTACATTGGTGGCAGGGACTTCAAAGAATGCCCCTTTCAAATAAAATCAAAAGTGAAAGTGTTTCTGCCTTTGTGCTTATGATTAGATGTGTTATCTGTACCATAGGAAAATAGCGCACCTTTAATGCGGGATGTATATTTCGACCTTGATCTACTCTGTGTAACACAAGAGCTGCAGGTTTGACGCCAAAAACGAATTATTTGTGCTATAAAACAATCAAATTATTAGTAATATGCTTGATGTAGTCCTAAAACAAGTATCAAAACAGATAATCGACATTCCAACCTCACAATTCTGCATTAATGCATTGGTAAATGTACCAATGTATTAATACATTTAGAATATACATAAAACTTAATAACTGTGGTTCTGGATAAGACTGGGAGTACAGTCTTACTTTTAAACCTTTTACTTCGAGATTGCCAACAAAGTTAAATATAAACATTGAAAAAGCTGTATAGCGGAACAAAAACGTAATGCTTCTTCAGACAACCGATCATTCTTCCTTGGGTGGTCTTCCATGCACCGGAGCATGCTGTGTTACTTTAGTCTACCCCTAGGGGGAGCTTATATGCAGACACCCCATTACAGAACCAGACAGGAGAGGAAAGAAGATTACAGTAGATGAGAGCACAACATTTAACAAATAGAAAGAGTTGTTTTATTATGTATTTTGTCTAGTATCTCTCCTGTCCTGTCACCGTGTAGGTAATCTCAAACCAAGTCAGCCTTTAAAACGCAAAGCCACACCAGTGAACATGCTCAAACCCACAGTTAACAATATCCATAGGCTTATAGGCTTACTGTATATGTATGTCTCCTGTATGCATGGTTGGGTATAGGTGCATTTTTTTTAACGTAATCCTTAGTTACAGTTACCAGTTAAAAATATAATCAGTAACATTATTTTTGGATTACTTAATAACATCTGATTACTTTTCAATACCTTTGGATTACTTCGCCTTAAAAAAAATTGTTCTTTAAAATGCCATCCAAAACAATTTACTGTGTTGGCGTAGCATTGTATTTTATTTTTGCTTGGACGTTGTTGCTTACAAGGTCAGATAATAGTTGGACTTCTCTATCAGTTAATGAAAGGTCATTAAGAAAACAACTAATTGTTTTATGCATATTCCTTCTGCAAACCTCCCTTTTGAATCTGAAAGTATAGTCTTAGATGTTATTTTTCAAAAATACCAGAAATCTATTTACAATATTTTAGCTAATGGATTACATTTATCTTTTTTTTGTAATCAGTTACTTTCCAGCCATGGCTGCATGAGAGCACACACCTTCAGACATACACTATATAGCAGCAAGATGAGGCAGTAAATGATAGCAAGCAAAGGTGTGTCCTGGGCTATTATGCTATTATGCGCTATTGTGTTGCAACTGTGTCCCATCTTGTCTATTTCTCAGTCCCGTCCTGTGAAATGTGTGCCTCATAATAGTGCAGTAGGTGACTATTGTCTTGTCTTGAACAAACTATTTTACTATTTTACTATACTATTTTAGAATATTTTCAACTTTGACAGTTTTAAAGCTACTATATACGGACAAGATTGGTGCATTAAATCCTCATTACGTGCTGTGTAGTTTGTGTGTGGTGAAGTATGATCTTATTGCAGTTTGAAGGCCCTGCTCTTTACCGCGAGTGAAAACAGAAAACCGAGGTGATTTGCCGCACAAATTTAGAGTTAGCATTTGATGCAATCGATCAATCGGCTACTCTTGCAGTAATGGTATAGTCAGCTATTTCATGCTAATTGTAATCTAACACACTTTTTGTTGAATTCACCAATGATCTCCTTGCATTTCCACTACCTTAACATTCTTTTGCGTGCTGAAAAAATGTATTGGGTACTTCCGCACAGCCCTGGCTCCGTAAATTGTAGCACAACGTGTGGAACACCACTCACAACAACAAGGCCACTTTGCAATGTGTTTCAATGTGTGGGCGGAGCTTCTGAGGGAGTGTTTTGATTTGAGCTCGAAGTTAGCAAGCTTCCTTGAGAATGACTAACCCTGCCTTTAAAGCAATTTAATCAGAGACACAAAAAGGAGAATTTTATACTCTATCACACGACACCAATGCAGTTAGGCTATGGCCATAGTAACAATGCATTCTCACGGAAATTGATGTTTGCAACTACTGCCCTGTGGTTTTAACCCAGAGATTCCATTTGACTGATCCCAAGCCTCGTTCCTTTCCACATGTTCTCCAATAACAGCATTTTTTTTTATCCAACAGAAACTCCTGAACGGGCCCATGGAACCGGTCAATTTATACACATCAATGGCGGAGCTATTTTCTCTGGTTGCGGTATTGTACACGTCCATCAGCTTAGTGTCAAATATGCGTGAGTCAGCGGGGCAGTTAGCTTATCACAGCTAGCAGTGCTAGCATAGAGGAACCCCAAGGCTGTGCTATGTTATTACACACAACACAAACATGCTGGCGTCATTGAACGCCACAGACTGATCACATGATCAAAAAGCATGCAGCATTTCACAGCAGCGAAAGGTTAGCGAACATTCCTACAGATAGAATTCCCTCAGCATTTGACCTAGGATATGAAATAGGGGGATTCAGTCACTCTTTTAAACAAATAAAAAGGTATTCAGTGTTTTTCATGAAATCCAAGCCATGTTCGAATCCAGCACTTTGCTCTCCATATAAACAGACTTTGAGCCAAATCCAGTGGCATTCCAGAGTTGGATCATTCAGAAGGCTGTGAGTTCTGGCTGGGAATGATCTCACCCTGCCCTCAATGATGCCTCTCTCCTAATAGTATATAAGCATGGCACCGATACGATACTGAGATCGGTAATAGGTCTGATACTGACTTACATAGCTGGATCATAGCAGTGACAATAGGACAGTTCTAACCGATCTATGGGGCTAATCCCATTAAATGCATTTACACTCATAGGTCTAGTCAAGTATCAACAATGTCTAACCTACCCAGGCCACACTATCAGCAGCAGGTTTCTAAAATGCAGATTGGCTGTCATTTGCTTTGCAACTTAACAAAACCACTCAAACTAACGCATGACAACATTGTAATATTTCCTTCTATTCATATATAGCCCATGTTACATTACATTTTACAGAATTTAGAGTTTAGAGTGAGGAAAGCAATGTTCAAGCTTGATTGTTCCTTACACAATAAATCCCAATCTCTTACTCAGTCACAGTGAGGAATTCATCTTAAGTTTACACTGGAATGGGATCGGTACTCGATATCGGCTAATACTCAAAGCGCAGGTATCTGTTTCGGTATCGGGACTGAAATAATGTGATTGTGCCATCCCTAATAATACATAGTACGCACACATATGTGTTAAGGCCTACATCATGTGATCTGCCATTGCTAGAGGGATGGAACATCCTTCTTCCAAAAGATATTCACTCACTTTGATGTTGGTGGAGTGCTGCCATTAGTAGCTCAGGGCAAAGTCTCTGAGAGATCTGGTGATTGCGAAGACCACAGAATATGTGATTCACATTATTCTTAAGCCTTTAAAATCTTAAAATTTGTATTTAAAAAGTCCAGTGACCCTCATGTCCTGTGGATAGGGGCCTTGTAATCCTGGAAGATTCCACAGCCATCAGGGTAGACATGTTTCTATACTAGCCAATACTGTTCAGGATATATTAACAAAATGGCCACATGCCCCTGTGTGAATGCAATATTAGTCATATTACCACAATGACCTTAATTTATATTATATTCTATTTTAATTCTGCCATATACCGCTTATACCTGAAGGAAACATAACCACTCAAACATGTCTCTCTTCAAGTGCTGACCTGTCGAGAATGTAGCCTATACTGTATGTGTATGTGTGTGTATGTGTGTGTGTGTGTCTATACAGTACATACAGGGAGCATATTTCTTTGTAATAAGTCCACGCCCACATTAGTCCCTCCAACTAGGTAAGGATGGCAGTTGGGGGGGGGGTCATGTAGGCTTTAATGCATAAGCAAACTAAACAGTGAGGCTGAAGGTTGAAATGGGGAGAGAGAGAGAGAGAGAGAGAGAGAGAGAGAGAGAGAGGGGGATGAACAAATACATTTGTGAGAAGGGGAAAGGAGTGATGGTGGACAACTGATTAGTCAGAGGGTGGAAGAACGGAGACAACAAATGAAGAGAGAGAAGCAGGGCCAGGAGGGACATGAAACAACATGGAGAAAGTGACATCCCATCAATGGGGCGCTGGAGCACACATCTGGGGGAATTGTGGATGTGTGCAGTCTGGGAATGACAAAGGTCTCTCTTGACACAACCAAAGGCTCCTAACTTGGCATGATATCAAAGACAGACTCTGAAGAACCAGTTTTTGTTGTGTGTGTGTGTGTGTTTTTCTGGGTTGTTGTTTTTTTTAAAGAAACCTTCCTGATGTTGTGAGCTCCACCTCAGTTTGTGTCACTTTGTAAACTTGCAGAGTGAAACAAACTGTGGTGGCTTGCAGGATCAGCATTAGACCAGGAGTAACAGCAGTGCCAGTAGATTTGCCTTGTTAAACCATTCTGGTTTTGCCAGCTCCGCCTCTATGGTTTGCTTCACTTTGCAGTGTGGGGAACTCTCCTTTCAAAGCCATTTGTAAACCAATAGGTGTCAATCAGATCATTAGCATGCCATTAGACCTTAAACAAATACATCGTGGGGGCCATTTTCTGAACACAGCAGCTTTAATTGCTGATTGCACCAACTGAACTACCAACAGACTAAAGCAAAGATATTATTGTAATTTAAAACACGTGTTCAAGCTATTTGAAAAACCTTCAACAAATGCACCAGCTCTGTATGGCCATATAAGCAAGATAATGCTTTTTGACTATACCGATCAGGAACTGATTCCTATTGAGAGCTTCCAGCTCTTCTGTGAGCTGCGCGGATGGTAAATATGCATCTTAATGAATAAGTTGCACGTAACACAAAGTTTAAATCAAACAAATAATATATAAACGTTAATACTCTATTAGAGGCCTACGCATATTATACACCATTACACTATCAAATTATATTTTTACGTAAAGACCCACAGCAGAATGAATGCTGGAATAATAGCTCCACATGGAAATTCAGATTCAGGTTGTGAGCTTGTGTGTGAATATTTTTAGTGTATGAAAAACAGCCTTGTAAAAGACTGGTCCCATTTACAGAGAGCAAAACCTTTATGGGAGTAAAGGAACATCGTTTTCCCTAGGAACCAATCATTGTATTTGCATGGTTATTTCCTAAAAATGCTTTAATGCTGTGGTTTTATTGTTATTGTTTTATATAATAAAAAAAAACACGTTTGTTTAATATCTGCATCTTTGTTTCACATTAAAGTGCGTACATATGTTCAAATGGGTACTAATTATTCTGTGCAAGGATGATTATATATATATATATATATATATATATATATATATATATGCCCATTTCAGAGACAAATCCAACAACATTATTACTATAGGTGTTGAACACAAACACCATAGACTATTGTCTGCCTACCATGTGTGACTTCATTAGCATCCTTTGTTCCCAATAGTCAAAGGAGGAGTCACCTCAAGAGCAATGTAAATAAAAACAAACCCTTAAGGTGCCTACATATGATAAGCAGCAAAACAGATCTGCGCTGGCTGTGCCATTGTTCCCCTATGGGGAGAGCAGTGACGCTCGACTATGCGGTACCGCTACCAATTGGCGTCGCGCATATCTTGAAATTGCCACCTTGCTCACAATGTCAAGAAAATGCCTGATGTTCAGTCGAGGTGTGCGCTGCTTTGTCGAAAGATTAGGCCTATACCGCGAATTGATTGTTTATTTTAGACGAGATTATGCCATTAAAATACACCTTAAAGTCACATTCCTTGCCTTCTTGGCTGCAAACTCAGCAATACTACTCTTATAACACAATATTAGCTAAACACACAGGCTTGATCAATGAGTGTGTGTTTGCCAGGACCGACGCACGCACACCGATTTCAAAAGCGGGTTATTTTCTACAGGCATTATGTCCTTCTTCTTCATTAATTAATGGAAATTGTAAACTACAGGATGTAGCCTACCAGACAATTTCAGTTTCTTGTTTGAACTAGGCTACGCTACTATAAAACAATCTATTAAGTAGGACTATAGGACCCGCGGATACAGGGCTAGGCTAGTCTGTCCTCCTAAATGTGTCGTATTTTCATTTTAGATTGATTGATCCAAACTGACCCAACATAAACACAGCCAGAAGCAGATACAGAGAAAAGGCTAGAACGAGCATAATGGGGCTACCTTAACACACACATACCAGTACCGTAGCGTATAGGCTGTGTTTTGTTGTCCCGTGATCTTTCACTTCAAATCAATTGCACAGGGTAGGCTAGGTCTCTAGGTAGCTACGCCTAATGCTGTCTATTGTCTGATGTCCCATCGTCTTTTACTGCAATTTTCAGAACTAATTTAATTGAAAGTAGACTGAGTTTACCTGCCGGGATGCCAGACGGAAAGTTTTATTTGTCGGACAAATAGCATATTGGCCTTTTGATTGGTCAGACTGCCTGTCTATCAAGTTGTTTGGTACTGGACTTCGATTGGTGTAAAATGTTACATCACGGTAACGCATGAGCTCACAATCCCCTGCTACCAAAATGAATGTAACACAGAAATTCACTTCGCTGGCATGTGTAGGCGCGAGGCCCTCATAGGTGTGGGACCCTCATAGGCGCGGGGCCCTCATAGGCGGTGGCACACTTCGCACACCCCATGCAACATTTCTGAGTGCAGGTACCGTAGGGAGAGACTGACATGCACATTTATAGACTGTGATACATTTCAACTCTTTGAGTGTTTTCTTACTTTTAGACTAGTCAACTAGTCTAAATTCAAATTTTTGTTTAAAATCTTGACGCAGTTAGCCAGCGCTGTGTCCCAGTTTTAATGCAAGGAAAGGCTGGCTCTGTGAGACTAGTGGGGATTGACTGCTTTTTGCAGCAAGCCTCAACAGGCCATTTGATAATCTTCAGCATTTAGCACTTCATTTAGCACTTGAGTAGAACATGTACCAAAAACTCAATCAAATAAATACATTTAAAACATTCTGTGGGACAACATAAATCAACAGTCATCCAAATGTACTATTATTTAAATATATTTTTGTTGAATGAAAAGTACTAGTAGTTACATGAGCTGAAAAGCTTTTAGATTACTCTTAAACTCTCTGTTTTTTTATTTAATGAAGTAAAAAATAACCTCCCCTCAGTTAAACAAATAGACACAATTAAAACATTTAAAGGTGCAGTCCTCGATTAAATCAGTTTATTAAATCAGTCTGTTGGTGCTTGAAACACGAAACACTGTTATATGTTACCCAGCTTTCGGAGGAGCATGCACAACTTAGAGTTTGAAACCAAAACAACAATGGTTTCCTAACACTTTTGCGTATTCAACAACAAAGAAAGGGGTGGTGTGTGTCTGTGGA